>JAFVLL020006537.1:0-49481 GCA_021397915.2 Tor tambroides
GGAGCATCCCTTGTTCTGTCCCTCATTTTCTTAAAGAATAAACACTATTTTCTTAAAGAATAAAAGCTAAAGAATCACAATTGTCCCTTATTTTCCATTTCTGAAGTTAATTGGCAATGACGACGTAATTATCTTATGACTCCCCTGACAGCAGCACCTTGCTCAAAAAAATAAAAATAAAAAATAGAGATATGCGGGCAAAAAAAATAATAGGTAAAAGTGGATAATAGAAAGCACAAAGGCGACACTGAAAAGACCAGTACCAAAAAAAAAAAAAAGAAAAGTGGGCCGGTCTAAGACATGAAACTCCATGGCTGAAAATGTGTCTCACTCTGGCCCTGGCTGGGGGTATCTCACACAAATCACAGAGAAAACCCACCGGCAACAAGATTACAGCAGTTTACAGTATATAGGATAGGTACATAAGCAAAGATAGCATGAAGCAAAGAAATATATTTTGAAATGTTGATTTGCTCAACTTGTTGATCAAATTAAAAGGGTTGAAGATTTAATATTCAGACAGCAGTCTATTTAGGGCAGATGCGTATAAAATATCCAAAAACAAGTTGGTAAATGAGTACAGTATGCCTCATTATTAGGAGAGAAAATTTTATTATTACACAACTCTGAATAGGACATTTAAATATATTTTTTTCTTTTTCCCCATTGATGCTTAACTATAACTATAACGTAATTATGGATTTCAACAATAAGCACCTCAATTAGAGGACTTTTAGATTTTTCATCAGTGTACTATTTGGCCCTGTTTACACCTGGTATTAACATGCGTTTTCGTCGATCCAATCACAAGTGGACAACGCTAAGTACAGGTGTAAACGGGGTGTAAAACGTCTTGAGCTTGTCCACTTTCGACCACATCCAGAGGTGGTCGAAAAAGCATTTGATCGGATTGCGCATGTAGATGTGCATGTGGTCGAATGCGTTCGAACAGCTGATGAAGACCACCTTCTCTCTGCCTACTGACCAAACACATTATCATTGTGGGACGTGTTGCTGGGAAGCACGCTTGTCAAATGGGATTTAAACGCTGGGTTGAACTTATACGTACCGAGCACAATAATCTTCCACCAGTCCAGTCCTGACTTCTGGTGCGAGTCCACATTGTTCGGCGAGGTATTGCGGCTAACATTGCAGAAACAAAAGCGGCCTCTCTTCTCGTCTTTTTCCGTCATCTCATTTTGCGAGTATACGACAGTTATGTGAGCTTACTTCATCCGCTGGATCGAAAAAGCCCATACATAAACACAACCCTCCCACTGTAATTCTGACGAAAGCAGAGGAACCCACCCATAGACCTTCCCCTTAATGGAATCAGGACAGAAGTGGTCGAAAGTGGACAAAAGAGACGCATTTAAATGCCAGGTGTGAACGGAGCCTTTGTCTCAATATGAAATGAACCAGACTAAATCACAATAAGGGGTTGGTACCCGAATATAAATGTATTGATACTCAAATGAATCAATAAACAAATAAAGTATAGAATGAACAAATTAACTGATAAAAGATGCAGTAAAGGACTTTCATTTCACACAGTCACTGGGAAAATTACCAGGAACACAATAATTAACAATAAGTATTCAATTTCTCAGTTCGTAATGAAACTCAGTCTTTATAATGGCAAAAAGCAAGCTTGTTGGGGCCCATAAAAAAAATTAAGAATCCTTACAGTTCAAAATCAAACCAAAAAGGTACCTCTGTATGTTTCAAACCCGTTCACCATAGTTGCCGTTGATTATGGAGAGAGCAGTCGGTTGGGAGCGATGATACGAACGTGACTGGTACTACTGCGTCAGCCCAAGCAAATGAGGCCTACTTGGATGCACAAAGCGCTGATCCCCACGAATGCCGTTGGACAAATAAATCCCTTGTTGCCGGAGGAACTCTGAGCAATACCCGGTAGCTCGGAGCACTATCCGGGATCCTTTCGCTGTCCTCGGAACGAATGTCTCGCCGATTCTCCTCAGAACACTCGCTGATCTAGCTCGTGGTAACGGGATAGCTTAACCACGCACGGGAGTTGCGTCATCCGCACAAACTCGTCGAACTGGGAAAGTGCTAGGAACTTTGGATCAAAGTCCACTTCCCTACCGGACAGTTTACGGCAGTCACTCGGCTTTCGGTCAGAAAACCACTACTTTAGAATTAAAACACAAAATTCGATCCAATATTGTCCCGTTTTACACTCCTCCTCTTCTCGCTCTTCTCCCTTGCTTCTCCACCTTACCTCTAGCCTTTGTCGGTTGATTAGTTGTATGTAAGGTAAGTAGTAAAAATAAAATACACATTTACTCTTGTTAAATGAGCTTTTTAACATAAAATACCACGCAATATGAACAATAACTTAATAAAATAAGAAAATTAAATGAATAAAAAAAAAATTTTCCACAGGTCTACAAGTTAAGTAAGCAATATTTTTACGTTCTGGTGGAGTAATAACTATTGGCGGGTAAAAAGAACAAAATAAGCTAGCTAGCCCAATTAATATTGTTTAAACGGCGCTTCAAAAGCACTCTCGCAAGTAGGTAACATTAAATTTAATAAAGACAGGGGTTTCCGTTATCATGTAGCCAGCAAATACGGGGAAATGGGGGATTGAGTGTTGTGAAGTGTTTTTGATGAAATGATGAATAAGTTCCCTGAATCATCAAAGTGTGGGTTATGCCACTCTTAACAGGTGCACTTCAGCTTGACTACTACTTAATGAGCTTACTGAAATGATCTGGGTGTATTACACCTTTAGAGAACATGTCGAACTGTCCGCATTGATCAGATATTTGTTTTTGCTTTGAGATTTTAATTGATGTGACATTACTACATTGCTTACATTTCTAAGGCACACTCCTCTCTGGGTTGATCTTATTATAATGCTGTTCTTCTTTTGCCTCGATATAAGCAAAAAACTAAAAAACTGAGAACAGTACCCAGTGCCCAGGTCTATTCAGGTTTGGGACTTTGATTCCATTGAAACGCTAAAAGGATATTTTGAAGTTACAGATTGGAATGTATTTTTTAAGGACTGCGGAAATGATGTTGATATGTTAAGTGCTTCCATTTCTGGGTATGTGGATTTTTGTGTACACAGTGTTATTCCTATAAAACATGTAAAAAGTTTCCCTAACAACAAGCCTTGTGTTACTGAAGCAAGAAGTTAAGGAGGCCAAACAGCAATATAAGCAGAAGTTGGAGGAAAAGTTTAAAATGGGTAATGCACAGATGGCCTGGCAAGGCCTAAATACTCCCTCTCGCCTATCCTCAATGGTGTCATCCTCACTTCCTTCACTCTCTCAGTTTTCAGCACTGGACACAGTGCTACTGACACTCTTTGCTCCACTCTAACATCTTGCTTGGACAACTTTTGCCCCCTTTCATCCAGACCAGCACACACTACCCCTTAGTGTGTATCAGTCACTCCTCTCTTCTTTCTCTGCAAATGTCTCCACTGCTAAAACGGCATGCTACCACAACAAAATTAACAACTGCTCTGACTCTCGCACACTTTTCAAAACTTTCTCTTCTCTTCTCTGTCCTCCTCCCCATCCTACTCCATCAACTCTTACAGCTGATGACATTGCAATTTTCTTCACAAATAAAACAAGAACCATCAGTGACCAATTCCCCACACCACAAACTGATGATAACTTCATAACGACAAATACACACTCTCTCTCCTCCTCTCCACTCTCGGAGATGGAAGTTTCCAAACTTATCCTTTCCAATCATCCTACTACTTGTTCACTTGATCCTATCCCCACTCACCTCCTTCAGGCCATTTCTTCTTCAGTCATATATCTGCACTTACTCACATTATCAACACCTCTCTTCACACTAGTATTTTTCACACATCATTTAAGCAGGCTCGGGTAAGCCCACTGCTTAAAAAGCCCTCTCTAAATCCAGCACTTTTAGAAAACTACAGACCGGCATCCCTTCTTCCACTCATTGCAAAGACACTTGAGCGACTTGTGTTTAACCAACTCTCTGTGTTTCTTGCACAGAACAACCTCCTGGACAACAACCAATCTGGCTTCAAAAGCGGCCACTCAACTGAGACTGCCCTGCTCTTGGTTACTGAAGACCTGAGACTGGCAAGAGCAGCTTCCAAATCCTCAGTACTCATCTTGCTGGATCTGTCTGCTGCTTTTGACACAGTTAACCACTAGATCCTCCTATCCATCCTCAGAAAGATGGGCATCTCAGGAACCGCACTCCTGTGGTTCAAGTCTTACCTCTCAGGTAGGTCCTTCAGGGTGTCTTGGAGGGATGAGGTTCCTAAGTCACAACTTCTTGCTACTGGGGTTCCTCAAGGCTCAGTGCTTGGACCACTTCTCTTCTCCATCTACATGTCGTCATTAAGATCTGTCATTCAGAAGCATGGCTTTTCACTGCTGTGCTGATGACACTCAACTGTACTTCTCATTCCAACCAGATGATCCGACGGTAGGCACTGCAGCCTGTCTGAGAGACATTTCTAGTTGGATGAAGGACCATCATCTTCAGCTCAACCTTGCTAAGACAGAACTACTTGTGGTCTCAGCCAACCCAGCACTTTATCACAACTTATCCATACAGCTGGGTTCGTCAACCATAACTCCTTCCAGGACAGCCAGGAACCTTGGAGTTGTGATCGATGATCAGTTAAGCTTCACAGACCATATTGCTACAACTGCCCGGTCCTGCAGATTTGACTTATACAACATTCGGAAGATTAGACCCTTCCTGTCAGAGCAAGCCGCCCAACTCCATGTCCAAGCTCTTGTTCTCTCCAGACTGGACTTATTGTAATGCTCTCTTGGCGGGCCTTCCTGCATGTACTATCAAGCCTCTGCAACTGATCCAGAATGCAGCAGCGAGAGTTGTCTTTAATGAGCCGAAAAAAGCTCACGTTACCCCTCTCTTCATCAGATTACACTGGCTACCAATAGCCGCTCGCATCAAATTCAAGGTACTGATGTTTGCCTACAAGACAACAACTAGCACTGCACCAATATACCTAAACTCACTAGTTCAAACTTATGCGCCCACCAGAAGCTTGTGTTCTGCAAGTGGACGACGCCTTGTGGTGTTATCCCAAAGAGGTACCAAATCACTGTCACGGACCTTTTCCTGGACTGTGCCCAACTGGTGGAATGACCTCCCGATCTCAATTCGAACAGCTGAGTCTTTAGTCATTTTCAAAAAACATCTAAAGACACATCTTTTTCACCAGCACCTTACCAACTAATACTAACACTTACCTATTCTATTAAAAAAAAAAACCTAGTGATCTACTGTGCTAGACTAACTGAGACTTGTCATAGCACTTGTATACTGTTGCTCCCTCGTTGGTCTGATTGCTTCTATTGTTCTCCTCATTTGTAAGTCGCTTTGGATAAAAGCATCTGCTAAATGATTAAATGTAAATGTAAATGTTAATAGTATGATGGAATCAGAAGCAACATAATATTCAGTGTCCTGATTCTGTTTTATGTTCGTTTTAATAACAGCTCTGATGAGAATGGATGAAATGAACTCCTTCAGGGTATTTTGCATTCCCACCTGTAATAATAGAGGAAAAGACAGTGGAAAAGTTTTTTTATTACAACTTAAACCCCAAAATACATCAAGGCCTGATGGAATAAAGGGGAAAGTGCTGAGGGTATGTGCAACACAGCTGAAGGGAGTGTTGACACAGCTTTTTCAGTTGTCTTTTGATTGTAATGTTGTACCTATTGTACCTGTACCTGTTGAAGGAGAGTTCCGTTACTCCACTGCCAAAAAAAAAGAAGCACATGCTAAGGATCTGATAGACTATAAACCAGTGGCTTTAACATCTGTGCTTTGTAAGTGCATGGAGACAGTGATTTGTCAGCAACTGGGAAACTTGTTCCTTTGCAGTTTGCTTTAAAATTTTTAAAAATCAAAATTCTGAAGTCCCAAACTACAAATGCCAGTTCTGCATCAAAATGGGAGAGTATGCATATGTTGTGGCACATACACTATATTGCCAAAAGTATTGGGACACCCCCTTCTAATGAACAGGTTTGACTACTTTAGTAATGTCCATGAGTACAAATCTTAATGTTTAAGCATATAATGATATTCTAGGGAATTATGTGCTTCAAATTTTATAGCTGTGACAATAGGAACAATTGTTGTATGTTGTTGTTATGGGGAACCAGAAGAGGGAAGTATGCTATAGGTAAACGCATGTGGAAATGTGTGTAGGTGCTCTCAAGTTTATTATAAAGAAAGTCAAGTTAGTTGCAGATGTCTGTCTTTATTGAATAGTGAAGACACCTAAAACATGGTGGCAGCGTGGGCACTTTTAGATTGTTAGTTTACAAGTTAAGAATTAGACGGCGGAGGGCTGCAAGATGGATGGATTAAAGCCCCCATCACCGTTATGCATGGACGCCGACAATCTGTCCAAGTGCTGGAAATCCTGGAGGGACCAGTTTAATCTCTTCTTGGAGCTGACTATGTCAGACGCGGAGGAAAAGATGAAGGCCAAATTGTTTTACTACCTCATCGGCGAGAGGGGTCAGGAACTGCTGGAAACTCTAATGAATGACGTAGCCGCGGATGCACGAACGGTAACGAACATTATTGCAAAGTTTGATGAACACTGTAATCCCAGTATAAACGAGACAGTAGAACGTTATCGATTCTTCTCAAAAAGCCAGGGAGCTGAACAGTCGATCGATAATTACGGCACGGAGTTACGAATGCTCGCTAAAACATGCAACTTTGGAGAAATCAAAGACTCACTCATACGTGACAGAATAGTATGCGGAATTAACAACAAAGGACTGAGAGAGAGAGACTGCTTCGTGAGAAAGATTTAACACTTCAGACATGCATACGTATATGCAGAGCAGCGGAGCTGTCGCGGCAGAACAGCAAAGCCATTGCAGGTGCAGCGGTAGAAGAGGTGCATGCCATCAGACAAGGAGCATGTCTAGATCGCCATCCACCCGGCAGCATGATCTTGTGCAGATTCTGTGGTAAAGAGCATGAAAAGTACAAACAGAAATGCCCAGCTTTTGGTAAGAAATGTAAAAAGTGTGGAAAGTCAAATCACTTTGCAGTTAAATGTAGAGCCCAGCTGAGACAAGGAAACCACAAATCAGTAAACAAAGTGACTGAACAGGACAGTGATGAGTATGAGGACATCCTCACTGTGGGTGTAGCAAATCCAGAGACTGTAAACAAAAAAGAGAAAGATGGTGAAAAGAAAACGCAGCTGTACGCAGGGATGCTTTTGGGAAAGGACCTTGTGAAATTTCAGACTGACTGTGGAGCAAGCTGTAATGTAATTTCTATCAGTCTGCTGAGCCCAGATATAAAACTGGAGGATACAAAGACTGTGCTAATAATGTACAACCAAAGCAAAGTGAGACCACTAGGAAAGTGCAAACTGAAAGTAAGAAACCCGAGAAACCACAAACTGTAAAGGCTGTGTCACGGGTGGGGAGAGACGAAGACTCAAACGCTGGCAAATGGTGTTTCTTTTATTTAGAAATCACAAAATAAACAAAAACACAACTGAAATCACCCCGAAGGGGAAAAAGCCAGAGTAACAACTACTGAAAACAGGACATAAACTTGGCACAGGGTAGAAGGAGGTCACAGGCATAAACAGATACATACGTGAGACGGCAATCAGGAAAACAGCTGGGGCAAATGAATCAATGATGAGGTAACGAGAGGGGAGACAAACGAGGAGGACACAGGTGGAGTAACTGAAACAATCATAAGATAACAAGGAGGGCGGGGTCAGACAATAGACAGGAGAGCACATGGCACCAACAACAAACAATAAGCCATGTGCTCAAACAAACACACACAGTGACATCTGGTGGCCAACCAGGGCACACCAGCAGGACCGTGACACAACCCCCCATTTAAGGAGCAGATTCCAGATGCTCCACACACTAAAACTGAAAAAATGTCTAGGAGGGAGGTGGGCCAGAGGCGGATCAGGGGGAGGGATGGTGGGCCAGGCCCGTGTAGCGGCAGAGGGCCTGGAGACAGAGGTAGACCAGGGTGCCAGGGTGATGCTAGCCGAGCAGGAGGCCAGGGCGGATAGGGTGGGTTAAGCCAGGGAGGATCGCGAGGCGTTGCAGCCTCGGGAGGATTGTGTGCGGGCACCGCCACCTTGGGTGGACCGTGAGCGGCCACCGCCTCCCTCACCGACATCAGCAGAGGATCCTGGACGCTGCGTCTCAGCCCGGGACGCCCAAAGAACGAATCCGAGGATCTGGAAGGGGCCAGCATGATTCGAGGAGGTTCTGGAAGGACAGCCCAGACTGGGAGGGGGGCACCCTCCAGCAGTTCCACCTCCTTCAAGTAGATGACGTGGTCGACCACATCCCAATAGGACCACGTACCTAGCTCCCTCAGCTCCTCCCAGTTGACAGGCTCGTCCAGGCCTTCTAGAAACAGGTGTTTGAGGGTGCTCTCTCCAATCCCTAGCCCCTGGCCTGCATAAAAGAGGTCTTCGGCATACCGTCCAAAGGGACGATTGTCTTGTGGGCAGGGATGCGGCCCACTGGCTGGGGTCTGGTTCCTCTGTTGTCCGGGAGCTGAAAATAAAAAGATTCCCATCGCCGCTGAGTCTTCAATTGGCTTGTTCGTTCTGTCACGGGTGGGGAGAGACAAAGACTCAAATGCTGGCAAATGGTGTTTCTTTTATTTAGAAATCACAAAATAAACAAAAACACAAATGAAACCACCCCGAAGGGGAAAAAGCCAGAGTAACAACTACTGAAAACTGAAAACAGGACATAAACTTGGCACAGGGTAGAAGGAGGTCACAGGCATAAACAGATACATACGTGAGACGAACAAGCCCAGAACAGGAAACACGGGGAGCCTAAATAGGGAAAGGCAATCAGGAAAACAGCTGGGGCAAATGAATCAATGATGAGGTAACGAGAGGGGAGACAAACGAGGAGGACACAGGTGGAGTAACTGAAACAATCATAAGATAACAAGGAGGGCGGGGTCAGACAATAGACAGGAGAGCACATGGCACCAACAACAAACAATAAGCCATGTGATGATGTGCTCATTACAGGACAAGGAGAGACACAAGAATCAGCTGAGAGAGACCATGATGAAAAACTGAAGGCATTTCTAGCACGATGCAGAGAGAAAGGTTTCAAGCTAAATGCTGATAAGTTGAAATTGAGACAAAGAGAAGTCTCTTACATCAGACACCTCCTGACATCTGATAGATTGAAAATAGACCCAGACAAAGTTCGAGCAATAAAACACATGCAGAAACCCAACAGATGTAAAAGCAGTTCAGAGACTACTAGGGATGGTAAATTACCTCTCAAAGTTTTGTGCACATCTTTCAGACCAGTGTGAGGCTCTGAGACAGTTGACGCACAAAGACTGTGAATGGAGATGGACTGCGCAGCATGAAGAGGCATTCTGTAAAATAAAAGAAACAATCGCAAATGCTCCAGTGTCAAAGTATTACAACCCTGATGAAGAGCTTACCATCCAGTGTGATGCCTCAGAGGGAGGCTTTGGTGCTGCACTCATGCAGGGAGGTAAGCCAGTAGCATTCACAAGCAGAGCCCTAACACGCACAGAACGGGGCTACGCACAGATAGAGAAAGAGTTATTAGCTCAACTGTTCGGAATGGAAAAGTTTCATCATTATACATACGGGCGGAAAGTAGCAGCACAAAGTGATCACAAACCCTTGGAAAACATCCTGCGTAAGCCGCTACTGAGCGCACCTAAAAGACTCCAAGAGATGATGCTGAGACTTCAAAAATATGATGTGGAGGTTGTGTATGTTCCAGGACCAGAGATGTGGCTGGCAGACACGCTAAGTAGAGCACATCTGCCCAAGAGCACACCCACTGGAGATGTTGAAGCAGAGTTAGAGACAATTAACATGACACAACATGTACCGATCTCAGCAGACAGACTTGGGTTAATCCGTTCTGCAACAAAAGAGGACAAAACTTTGCAAACACTGATTAAAGCCATATTACAAGGTTTGCCAAAGAACAAGGCTGACACACCACAGGAAATAGGTCATTATTACCTGTTTCAAGAGGAGTTGAGCTACCAGGATAGCATTGTTTTCAGAGGGGAACGAGCTGTTATCCCTAAGCAGCTTTGGGGGAAAATAAAGCAATGTATACACTCTTCTCATTTAGGAGTGGAAGGATGCCTGAGGAGGGCCAGAGAGTGTGCGTACTGGCAAGGAATGAACGAGCAGATCAAATCATATGTACAGCAGTGTGACACCTGCCCCGCAGTGGACTGTAACCAGCAAAAGGAGACACTGCGTCCACATGATATGCCAGACAGACCTTGGGCCAAGGTAAGCACGGACCTGTTTACTTTTGACAACAAGGACTATTTAATTACAGTAGACTACTATTCCAATTTTTGGGAAACTGATTATCTGACAGACACCAAATCTACTACTGTTATAATAAAGCTGAAAGGTCACTTTGCCCGTCAGGGTATTCCAGACATCGTCATCTCTGACAATGGCCCACAGTTTTTGTCACAGGGGTTCCAGAAGTTCAGTCACCATTGGGCATTTCTGCACAAAACCTCATCACCTGGCTATCCTCAGAGCAATGGCAAGGCAGAATCAGCAGTCAAAACTGCCAAGAGATTGATGCGTAAAGCACAAATATCAAGACAGGATCCATATCTAGCAGTTCTAGATCATAGAAACACACCAACACATGGATTGTCAACCAGCCCAGCACAGAGGTTACTGAGCCGTCGTACAAAGACACTTCTACCCACGAAAACCAGCCTCCTGTATCCAAAGATTCAGAATTCTTTGAAAGAACTGATAACAAATCAACAACGGCAACAAAGATACTACGACAGATCAGCCAAAGACTTAGACACACTAAAACAAGGTGACCCTGTGAGAATACAACCATTTGAGCCTCATAAGATCTGGAGAAAGGGGACGGTGGTGGAGCCCATCGACTCGAGATCCTACAGTGTCCAGTTGGAGTTTGGAGGTGTTATAAGGAGGAACAGGAGACATCTCCGAAGGGACCAGGGAATGACCCCCAGAGTCTCTAACCAAACAGAGACTGTTGTTCCTAACAATATAAAACATGCAGGAAATACAGATGCTCAATCACAAACATCCAACAATGTGGAAAATCAGATGCAGAACATCAGACAGACAGACATCCCAGCATCTGTTGTCACGAAAGCAGGATGTTTGATAAAGAAACCTCAATACTTAAAAGACTACATCACATGAAAAAAAAAAAGAAATGTGAAAATGTTCTAATGGAAATGTGATATTAATAGACAGAAGTTGTAAGGAAATTTATTATTTTTTGTTTGTACCAGAAATTAAGAGCTGTTCAGAATGCTAGTTGCATGTAGGAAAAAAAAAAAAAAAAAAGGATGTGACAATAGGAACAATTGTTGTATGTTTGTTGTAGTGGGGAACCAGAAGAGGGAAGAACGCTATGGGTAAACGCATGTGGAAATGTGTGTAGGTGCTCTCAAGTTTATTATAAAGAAAATCAAGTTAGTTGCAGATGTCTGTCTTTATTGAATAGGGAAGACACCTAAAACAATAGCAACAGTTTGGACAGGACTCTTTTCTATTCTAACATGACAATGCCTCTGTGTATAAGGTAAGGTCCAAAAATAAATTATTGATTCAGTCAGTGTGGAAGAACTTGACTGGTCTGCAGAAAGCAAGTCCTAATCCCAGCTGAACACATCTGGTGTGACTTTAAATGCAGACCTTGAGCCAAAAACTCATCACCAAACACCAATGACTTGGTGTTTGCGTACTCAATGTCTGCATTTAAAGTCACGCCAGAAACCAGTTTCAGTTTGCACCCAGGTAAGTTCATGTTCTGTTTGATCAAACTCTGAGTTTTCGGGCTCAAGAAGATGGATTGGTTTTGAGCGGGTTTCGTCACCATGTTAACTTACGCTACACAGCTACCCTGCTCCAGAGCAGGTTTTATTCTGGGTTAGAGATCACAAACCCCAACTGGACCAATCAGCTGTGAGCAAAGTGACATATATCTGATGCAATTAAGCCACTCCCCCATATCTCTCACTCTAAATTAAAGCAGTTTACAGTCAAAGAATTTCAGAGACAAAATTGCCTGATTTTTGCAGCTACTTATTTATTATATTTATATTATATTAACTGTAATTGTTTATAATTCATATAATATATTCATATAATTGTTATATGAAGTTGAATTAATTGTAAGCTTCGTATTTAAATTAAATTAAATATATCTATATAGTGCCTTGCGAAAGTATTCAAACCCCTTCATTTTTTTTTCCACTTTTTGTTGTACAGAAAACTGTATAACTGTATTGTATAAAAACTGCCTGTATAGCTCAGAGACAGGATTGCATCAAACCTCACATCTAGAGAAGAGTTCAGAAAAAAAAATCTGCTGCATTGAAGGTTCACAGAAGCATGTAGTCTCCATTATCCATAATGGAATACATTTGGAACAACCAGGACTCTTCCTAGAGCTGGCCTCCAGGCCAAACTGAGCAATTGATGGAGAATAGCTTTGGTTAGAGTGGTGACCAAGAACCTGATGGTCACTCTAGTTGAGCTCCATGATCATATGCGGAGACAGGAGAAACCTACAGAAGGACAAACTAAATACAGAGATAGCCTTAATGAAAACCTAGTCCAGAGCATTCAGAACCTCAGACTGGGCAGAAGGTTTACCTTCCAACAGGACAATAACCCTAAGCACACAGCAAGAGTAGACAACCCTGTGAATGTCCTCGAGTGGCCCAGCCACAGCCTGGGCTTGACCCCAATCAAATATTTCTGGAGAAACCTGCAATTGTGTGTCTGCCCTTGTGTTGCTTTCGTCAACGAAAATTATGACTAAATATCGTCGTCAACGAACCTTTATCACGTGACGAAAATGAGATGAGACGAAACGTAAATGCTGGTCATGTGACGATGACTATAATTAAATGTATAATGCAATATTGTTGACGAATAAAAACGAGACTAAATGTGCTTTACAAAATAAAAACTATGCTAAAATGTCTCATTTTCAAGTGACTGTAACTAATGAAACGAAATGTTATAACGTTATTTCGTCTTGTTTAGTTGCGTTATTATTATTATTATTATTTTGCAGTATTTCTGTTTCCTGTGTCTCAGACGCAGGCGACTTCACCTCCTCAAGCCCCACTCGCGGCATTATTTAGAAGACGACAACAAACAAAGTACCGATGGCCGGCCGGCCAGCCAGCCGGGGTTTGTCTTTGGGAGAAAATGTATACGTGTGTACTTCTAACATGTCTGGTTGGTAAAATAAATATTGTAAATTCAAATCAGAGCGTCTTCCGTGTCTGGAATGGATGTATTCTTGAGTCTATAAGGTAACAATAATATAATAAGATGACCTTGTTTGAAATGGGTTTGGCTAAAAGAAAATTTTGGTTTCGTCTATACTACTAGGTATTTATACTATATTGACTGGGTTAAATAGAATTGCATTACTAAAAAGAGACTAAAATACAATTTTCATTGACTAAAACTAGACTAAATGTCATCAGTTTTCGTCGACTAAAACTAGACGAAAATAGTCATGGATAAGTCTGACTAAAATAAGACTAAAATGCTCAGACTTTTAGTTGACTAAAACTTGACTACACTAAAAAGAGTATGAACGTGACTAAAACTAATAAAAACTAAAATGACAGCTTCACAGAAAGACTAGACTAAAACTAAAATTAAAACAGGCCGCCAAAAACAACACTAGTCTGCCCCCATCCAACCTGACAGAGCTTGATAGGTGAACAGGTGAGGTGAAGAATGGCAGATTATTGCCAAATGCTGATGTGCAAAGCTTGTCGCATCATACCCAAAAATACTTGAGGCTGTAAAAGTGCTTCAGCTAAGTACTGAGAGTTAAGGGTTTGAATACTTATGCAATGTACTTATTTCAGTTTTTCATTTTTTATAAATTTACAAAGTTGTGTCAGTTCTGTTTTTGCTTCGCCATTATGGTGTGTGGAGTGTAGATTGATGTGGAAAAAAGTAATTTAAAGCAGTTTAACATAAGGCTCAACATAACAAAACGTGAAAAAAATGAATACTTTTGCAAGGCACTGTATAAATAAGCTTTATTTTATCCAAACTTACATGTTTTCCTTTTGAGCTCTGTGTGAAACTATATAAATCATTAAGTTCAGTTGATTGCTTTGCATGGTCATATATTTTCTTTCTGCTGCCTTCTCAAACTTTTGCTGCAGCATAAGTGTTTATTCCTGCCTTGTAAATGCATTTAAATTTATTACATTTTTCATAACATTTCTTAATCTTCTGCAGACAAGTGAATTGCGCCGACTCTTGCAAGAAGTGAATCTAACTGACGCTTTGCTGATGCGCTCCACGTTCCTTGTGACTGGCTGTTTGCTGCACTTGTCACATTTTCAGGTGCACGCGCTCCAGAGTTAATCAATCTCCGGTGTAATGGCGATCTATGCCTTTCCGTTCTCCGCCATTTCAACAGGGACTGGCACAAAGGATTTGACGCGTAAAACCAAAAAATTGCAGTGTAACAGTTTACTTTTTGTTTGTCAGGATACAACAAAACTCAAAAATCAAACTTAAGAACTATTTACACTTTTTCAAGCTTCAAATTAAATATGGTTTCAAAGAACGGTCAAAAGACTGTCTAACACCAAGCCCCTTCCTTCTTCTTCTGGTTCAAAACTATCAAAGGTCGCTTACGCATTTACATATTATGTATGAAATTGAAATTGACCTATGAAACTTTACATATGCAATAAAATATCACAAAATATGCAAACTGTCTATCAAATAACAACCACTCTCAAAATAAATAATATAAAAATAATATAGAAAAATATTACAATGTTCTAAATGGTCTTTATGGCTCTAACACTCCGGCCCCTAATTGTCTATGCCTGGAGCGTAACAATTATCTAATTCAAATACTTGACTGGAGCCATAAAAATGATTCCCTTTCCTTTAAACAGTCCTTTTGGAAAGTCCACAATTTCTGTGAAATTTATATTTACAGTCTTTATGTAAACTTTTACTCTTCTTCTGCTTCTTGCAATAAGCAGAGTTTTGTTATTGGTCTTTCCAACTGACAAGTTTTTGTCTGAACACAAGCACGTCGAACAATACCAGAAGCATCTGGTATAGTCTTGAGAATTCTTCCCATAATCCAAGAATTCCTTGGAGCAGAATTATCTACAATGAGAACAATGTCTCCAGGAACCAAATTTCTTTTCAGCTTCTGCCACTTTTGTCGCTCCTGCAGTAGCGGCAGGTATTTCTTAGTCCATCTAGACCAGAAGAGGTCTGCCATATATTGAATTTGTCTCCATCTCCTACGTGAATAACAGTCCTCTTTCACAAACACTCCTGGTGGCATGATTGGTTGTTTTTTCATGAGCAGAAGATGATTCGGAGACAAAGGCTCCAAGTCGTTTGGGTCATCTGATGCTTTAGTAATCGGTCGGTCATTGATAATGGCTTCAACTTCACATAATGTGGTGTAAAGCCCTTCATCGTCTAATAACTGTTGATTCAACACTGAGTTCAAAACCTTTCGAACTGTGAGAATTTGTCTTTCCCATTCTCCTCCTTGATGGGATGCTGTTGGAGTATTGAAAATCCACTTAATTCCCTGTTGGACAAGAACTTCAGATATTTTGGACTGATTTAAATCTTGGATAGCTTCTTTAAGCTCCCTTTCAGCTCCAATGAAGTTTGTACCATTGTCTGATCGAATCGTAGACACTTGTCCTCTCCTGCAGATGAAACGTCTTATGGCATTTATGCACGATGAGGTATCAAGGCTGTTGGCCACTTCAATATGAACTGCTCTTACTGTTAAACATGTAAATAACACTCCATACCTCTTCACCAAGCTGCGTCCTCGTTTTATTAAGAAGGGACCAAAATAATCCACACCTGTATGTGTAAGGGAGGATTATCTGGCAAAAGTCGATCTCTTGGTAGATCTGCCATTTTCTGTTCGCTGACTTTGGCATGTAACCATCTACACACTGTGCATTTAGAAATCAGCTTTCTTATGACTGCATTGGCAGCTGCAACCCAGAATTTACTTCGTAGTTTTGAAAGAATCTGATTTCTGCCACTATGGCCTGTGTGTTTATGTATATCCTTCAAAATCAACGAGGTTATGTGCTGCCTTTTATCAAGGATTGCTGGATGCTTAGCTGTTTCTGGCATTGCAGACAGATTTAAGCGACCACCTACTCGTAGTATGCCATCTTGGACTACTGGGTCCAGTTTGTACAGAGGACTACTTCTTCTGACATGGTTATTTCTTTGCAATGACTTGAACTCATCAGGAAATGTCTGTCCCTGGCTGTAGCAGATTAGACTCAATTCAGCATTTTCAATGTCTTCAAGTGAAAGAGGTTTTTTAGTCAGTACCTTTTTCAGCTTGAGCATTTGCGTTTGCAAATGAGCTTGCTGTTTGTTTGGATAATTTTCAATTTGAGTTGCGGCAGCTTGAATTTCTCATCTTTTGTTTGATAAGTGCTGCAGTATTTCTTTCAGCCGCAACATCCAAGCGATTGCTCTCTTTAGTCTGTACCATTCTGAGTAATACTCAATCAGTTTATCCAGAGGTTTCGCTTTTCCTGTAGCAATGACACAGTTTACTACAGCCGATTTCTTCAATTCAATCCCCATTTCACCTGTCTGGTCTGGTCACACTGGCCATTCGCTCTTGTGTTTGCAAAGGAATTCTGGACCTTTTATCCAATTTTCTTTTTTCAGGAAGTTTTCTACCTTGATCCCTCTGGAGGCCATATCTGCTGGGTTTAATGAAGTGCCAACGTATTTCCACTGTGAGGGCTCCGAAGCTTCTCTGATAAAAGAAACCCTATTGGCAACAAACGTTTTAAACCGTGAGGCTTCATTCTCAATGCACTGAAGTACTGTGAGGCTATCAGTCCAGAACACAGAGTCTTCAAGTTGCAGCTGAAGCTCTTGTTTTAACATTCTGTCCATTTTTGCTGCAACGACTGCTGCAGTCAACTCCATTCTAGGAATTGTTATCTGTTTCAGTGGCGCAACTCTTGATTTACCCATTACGAACGAACAGTGTTTTTCTCCACGCTCATTTGTCAGTAACAGGTAGGAGACTGTCCCATATCCATTTTCACTTGCGTCGGCGAAATGGTGCAATTGAGCAGACATGGTAAGTCCAAAGTGGTCTGGATGGAAACATCTACTTACACTGAAATTTGACAGTTGTTCTATCTCCTGTTGCCACATGAACCATTTTTGTGCTTGTTTTCCTGGAATATTCTGATCCCAACCACACTTATCTTGGCACAGCTGTCTCGGAAGGAGCTTCGCTGGAAGGATACAGGGTGCTACAAGACCAAGAGGATCGTATATGGAGCTCACCACTGAAAGTATTCCTCTTCTTGTAGTAGGTCTTTCTTGTACATTTATGATGAATCTAAATGTATCTGTTTCTGTACACCACTGTATACCAAGAGCTCTTTCGATCGGCAGATTGCTTTTGTTGAAATCTAAGTCCTTTACTTCTTTGGTTCGTTCCCTTTCTGGTAATGATAACAGGACCGCTCTGCTATTGCTCACCCACTTTGTCAAGTGGAATCCACCTTTAGAGCACACAGATATTAGACTTTGTGATAGTTTGGTTGCTGCATCCTCAGATGCTACAGATTTTAAGCAATCGTCCACGTAAAAGTTTTGTAGAATAGTATCAGCTGCTTCTGCTGTTGTCTCCGCCTTTCCATCTATTGCAGTCTTTCGTAACGCAAAGCACACGCAACTGGGAGACGAAGTTGCTCCAAACAGGTGCACCGTCATCCTGAATTCTGCAATGGGCTTACTAAGATCTCCTTCGGGCCACCACAAAAATCTCAAAAGGTCTGCATCGGCATCTGGGACTCTCACTTGGTAAAACATGGATTCAATGTCTGCCATGATAGCAACTGGTTCTTGCCTGAAGCGATTCAGTACACCAATGAAAGTGTTAGTCAGATCAGGTCCCTGCATTAGTTGACTATTCAATGAGAAGTTCTGGTAAGTTGCTGTGCAGTCGAAGACAACTCTAATTTTGTTCTTTTTCGGGTGATAGATGCCATGATGTGGAATATACCACACTCTGTTTGGGCATTCCAGTTGTTCAGAAGGCACTTTTTCTGCATAGCCTTTGTCAATTATGTCTGCCATGAAAGCTTTATAGTCTTCGTGAAACTTTAGGTTGTTGCTGAGCTTTCTTTTAAGACCAATAGCTCTTTGTTCTGCTATGCATCTGTTGTTGGGAAGCTTGGCAGGATCGTTCTTAAAGGGTAATCCAATACAGTAATGCCCATCTTGATACTGTATTGACTGCTCAACAGATTGCATGAATTTTTGGTCTTCTTGCGACATCTCTGTTTTATCACTGCAATTGCGTTCAGGAAAGTCTGCATTGAATTGCTCTAACAACAGAGTTTCAATGTCTAAAACTGCAATCCTGTTCACAGTGAAACCTGAAGTTCTCACCTGGTCTGATTCTGTGTTCACATCAGTTTGTAAAGGCCCATTAACTATCCATCCTAATGCTGTCCTGATAGCATAAGGTCCGTTTCCCTCACTATTTATCACTTGCCATGGTTCTATTGCTTTGTGCACATTGGCACCAATCAGCACACCTATCTTTGCTTTGAGAGGAGGAAGTCTAACCTGATGCAGGTAAGGCCATTTTTCCAGATCCTTCTGTAGAGGAATATTCTTTTGTTTCACTGGAATCTCTTTCTGGGTGAACACTTTAGGAAGTTCTATGTAGTCTTCACATTCTAAACCACATATCTCCAGGTCTGACAGAATGTTACTATGCACAGGTTTTTCTTGTCCCATAGTACGAAGGAGAATCTCTGTCTTTCTGCCTTTCAAATTCAAATCTCTCATTAATGCCTCGGTGCAAAAAGTTGCAGAACTTCCTGGGTCGATGAAGGCATATGTCTTTACTACTTTGTCACATTTCTTTGAATTGATCTTCACTGGGACTATGGCTAGGATGCATTCACTGTTTCCGGCCCCAGTGTATCCACATGTTTCATGGTCTACTGAAGCTGCGCTTGTACTGGCTTCGTTCCCATCACCACTGCTGGATTTGGAACTGTTCTCCTTTGGAATGTGCAAAATGCTTGGATGCATCTTGGAACATTCTTCACAAGTCAGTCTTTTCTTACAGTCTTTGCTCAAATGCCCTTGCGTGAGACATCCAAAGCACAGTCCTTTTGATTTCAAAAACTCGATTTTGTCCTTGTGTTCTTGCTCTTTAAATTTGAAACATGTACTCAAAGCATGGTTCTTCTGACAGAATGTGCATGCAACACAAGATATTTTGTCAAGTTGAGGTTTTGTTTCCTTCTTTGTCTCACCTTGTTTCTTCTTTTCAGTACAGACACTTGTGAAGAAACTACTTCCTTTGGGAGTAAACTTTTTGTGCTTCAAGTCAGGAGTTTTGCTTTTCTTCCCAACATTTGCACCTGTCAGCTCCTGAATATCTCCAAACAAGGGGTCATTTTTTACTTTGGCCTGACGATCAATATATTCCACCAAGTTTGAAAACCTAGCTCTTCTGCCAGACCTTTCATGAATGTCATACGCAACATTTCTCCAACTCTCTCTCACTTTGTAGGGGAGTTTGGAGATGATAACCCTCATGTTAGTGGGGTTGTCCATTTCAGCCATATAATCCACATCCTGCATAGTGTTGTGGCATCCGGTCAAGAAAAGAGCATATGCACTCAGCATCTTCCCATCCTCTGATTGGATCTGAGGCCATTTTAGTGCCTTTTCAATGTACGCTGAAGCAATTTTAAGCTCATCACCGTAATGATGTTGTAGCAATCTTCTTGCCTCTTTATATCCACTTTCTGCACTCATATGTCCACAAATCTTTACCAGGTCTTGTGGTTCACCGCTGGTATATTGCTCCAGATAGAACAGCTTGTCCTTAGCATTCTCAGTTTTACTGTCTATGGCATTATCAAAGGCTCGCATAAACGATCTGAAGTTAAGAGGATCACCAAGGAAGACTGGGACATCTCTTTGGGGTAACTGAGACAGATTTTGTTGCTTCACCATCATTTGTGTGATCTCGTTCTGCCTCTTCATTATTTGAAACAAGCTGTCGTCTGAATTTTCAGATTTTGGAATATTACGAATGTCTTGCTTGGCAGCAGGCCTTTGTTTTCGTCTGGATGCAGGTTGAACGTCAGAGTTTTCATCATCAGTATCTTTCTTCAGTCCCAACCTTCTTTGATCTACTGCATGCTTTGGTAGAACATATTCTTGCATTGATTCTCCAGAATTTTCATGTTCATCGTAAACTTTAAATTTTGCATCAGAAATTGCAATTGCTGTCTGTAGCTCTAGTTCCTCCAACTTAGTTTTCAAGTTCACCTCTTCTACTTGCAAGGCTTGCTTCTTTTTAAAGCAGCAGCTTTAGCCAACAGAGCAGCTTTCTCAGCTTCTTTCATCCGTAGCATTGAACTTGACGTGGTGGCTGAGGATGCCCCAGAACGTCCAGCCGAAGAACCTGCTCTGCTCTTTTTTCTCACTGCAGAAGCAACTTCCGAAACACTGTCACCTGGTTCAGTGTCCTCATTTTTTGCAGCATTTGTATCCTTTACACTTTCAATCCACTGTTCAGTAGCAAGAACAAATTCTCTGATTTTTGAGGACTTGGGTTCAAACCAGATATGCTGATCATCCTCTTTTTCTTCATCCAGCAACAGCTCCTGAATATTTTCATTTAATTCCATGAATTCCTGATACAATTTGGTGAGCTTTGTAAGCACTTCTTGATCTACTTTTTCCACATTTGCATCATTTTCTTTGAGTTTGTCAATCTCATTCATGTGAATGGTAATTTGAGCCATTTTTGATTTTCTCAAATTAATGAGTCTGTTCAGACGCTCCTCCAGCGCTTTATGCGTGTACTTGACCGCCCTCTTGTGGCCATCCTTATCTGAGTCGGCAGTTTCATCTGCGTCATCCATGATTCAACAATAATTCCAAAACAATAACTTGAAAAATTCACAAAAACAGTTTCAAACTGCAGAAACAGGTTTAAATGTCTTTAAATATCCACCATCACAAGAAATCCGTGCGCGAATGCTGACTTACTTTCACTTTCATCCGTCGTTTTGAACGTGCAGTTCGCTCCGTTCACACATCACAGAATGTCTATAATCCTTGTAAAACCTTTTCGATAACAATTGCAGCATCAGTCTTGATAATCCAGTTTCCACTTCGCGCATTAGTTCCAATGTGAAGAAGTCTTTTGACTTAAGTGTAATGGCGATCTATGCCTTTCCGTTCTCCGCCATTTCAAGAGGGACTGGCACAAAGGATTTGACGCGTAAAACCAAAAACTTGCAGTGTAACAGTTTACTTTTCGTTTGTCAGGATACAACAAAACTCAAAAATCAAACTTAAGAACTATTTACACTTTTTCAAGCTTCAAATTAAATATGGTTTCGAAGAACGGTCAAAAGACTGTCTAACACCAAGCCCCTTCCTTCTTCTTCTGGCTCAAAACTATCAACGGTCGCTTACTCATTTACATATTACGTATGAAATTGACCTATGAAACATTACATATGCAATAAAAATATCACAAAATATGCAAACTATCAAATAACAACCACTCTCAAAATAAATAATATAACAATAATATAGAAAAATATTACAATGTTCTAAATGGTCTTTATGGCTCTAACATCCGGTTCAAACTCTGAGTTGACAGAGAAAGTTTATATCGAGCTTTGTGAGCCCGGTGAACCTGATGTAAACCAGGTTGGCTTTATCGGTTTTTGTCAACTCAAAACTTAACTCTGCAACTCTGAGTTTGTTCATCTCGCTTCGTGCTACAGGCCACAGAGGTGTTCAGCTGGAATTAGGACTTTGCTTCTGCAGACTAGTCAAGTTCTTCCACACTGACTGAATCAATCATTTCTTTTTGAACCTTGCCTTATACACAGAGTCATTGTCATGTTAGAATAGAAAAGGGTCCTGTCCAAACTGTTGCTATAAAATTAGAAGCACACAATTCCCTACAATATCATTATATGCTTAAACATTAAGATTTGTACTCGTGGAAATTACTAAAGTAGTCATACCTGTTCATTCGAAGGGGGTGTCCCAATACTTTTGGCAATATAGTGTATGCAAACCCACGAGAAGACAGCTGTTAAACATGGAGGTATTTTTCATTTTAAATAAATGTTGCAGATAAAAGTAAAATTTACAAATTGTAAAATTATTGCTTATATAGCCCTGATGACTGATGTTAAAGCCTACACACTGAACGATTTTTGCAATCCTATAAGATCATTGCAGATCACACTGTACGACATGGATCTAATAAACTTGGCTACAAACTTAAGGTCTATGGATACGACATGCACGTAGACTGTGCGATGATGACACCTATTGACTCGAACGCTACTACGCACGAAGAATAAAGCATCATCAGCATGTGCTAGTAGTAAAGAAAAAGAGCATGATGATCAGAAGTCTAAAATTAATTTTAAAAAATTTAAACTGGAAAATGGCACAAGTTGGTTTTCTAATCCAATATACTTTTCCCAAAGCCTTAAATATGTATGAATGCAGGGCCGTCGCTAGTGGGGTGAAAGGTGGTTATGATTATAGGGGCCCACTGCTGAGAGGGGGCCCCCCGGCGATCTCAACCGACTGGCTGAGGCCAGCATAAAAAGACGCTCAGGACAGACGGGCGGGCCACTGTTGCGTGTCATCATGAAAGCTTATCATTTACACGTGTTTTTAAGCCTTGCCAATTTAAACATTCAAAAGAGTTTAAAGCATTCAAACAAAAGACACGGAAAAGCTCAAATGAATACTCTTGCACAGGGCGCACGCAGAGAGACATGTCTCAAATCGCTTGAACACCGAATTTGCCTCTTCTTGCACTTGTACCGACAAATACATACAAAATTATGTCAAAATACCCGTCTTGGAGAGTATCCTCGAAAAAACTGTAGGTTATGTTTTAAGTGAAAGTAATCAGTTAGAAAGAAATTGGATGTGCATCATTATATTGGATACATTGTCTCTTAAAGTGATCGCGCCTAATTTACTAGCTGCTGTCGGTGTCCTTAATGTTAATCCAAGAAAATGAAAGAAAGAATCACTGCTCTTGACTGAATTACTTTGTAGTTTTAACAATAATTAATCCACAGTCAAACCAAAAATTATTCAGACACCATATCTAATTTTTGATATTTTTTTTTACTAGTGGGTGCAGGACACTATAGTTCATTTATGTAAGTGAGTATAGCAAAATAAAAGTAAACTGTGACATATTTTACCCAAAAATTCTTCATGCAGTGGACTACCAGTAAAACTGATAAAAAAAAAAAATTATTCAGACACTGACCTGACCATGTTTTGTTTAAGTGTTTTTTTCTTTAATTGCTAATGCGACCTTTTTACACCACAGACTGAACAAAATTAAGCATTGCTTGGTAATTGGTCAAAAAAGTATTGATAGTTACGTAAATATTGTCATACTAACAGTTGTCTGAATTTTTGGTTGATTGTAATCCATTATCAAAGTTATCTAACATTATCAAGATTATTTTGTTCTGACGGTTTAACTGAGTTCTTGTCATATTTTATTACCATTTTCTAAACTATAGCAAATAAACTGTGATAATGTGAGAAATGCTGAAGGTGTCTGAATAAATTTTGGTTTGACTGTATATTTAATTTTTACAGTGAAGACTGTGCTATTTTACATTTGATTATTCAGTTTCTGTACCTGGACACCTACAAACTTGAAAAAACTTAAACATTGTGTAAATAGCACAAATAAATAAATAGAACGAACATACAAATTAAACAATTTCAAACAGGGCCCACTGGTACAACCTGCACCGGGGCCCGCAAACCCCAGCTATGGCCCTGTATGAATGACTGAAGGATAGGCAAACCTTTCAAAAAATTAGCATATTGTGATAAAAGTTCACATTTTCGTAATGTACTGATAAACACAGACTTTCATATATTTTAGATTCATTACACACAACCGAAGTGAATTAAGCCTTTTATTGTTTTAATATTGATGATTTTGGCATACAGCTCATGAAAACCCAAAATTCCTATCTCAAAAATTAGTTAATATTTCATCCACCAATAAAAGAAAAGTGTTTTTAATACAAAAAAAAAAAAAAAAAAAAAAAAAAAAAAAAAAAAAAGGAGTCAACCTTCAAATAATTATGTTCAGTTATGCACTCAATACTTGGTCGGGAATCCTTTTGCAGAAATGACTGCTTCAATGCGTGGGCATGGGCGGCAAATCAGCCTGTGGCACTGCTGAGGAAGCTGTGAGCCCAGGATGCTTCGATAGCGGCCTTAAGCTCATCCAGAGTGTTGGTCTGCGGCCTCTCAACTTTCTTCACAACATCCTACAGATTCTCTAAGGGGTTCAGGTCAGAGAGCTGGCAGGCCAATTGAGCACAGTAATACCATGGTCAGTAAACCATTTACCAGTGGTTTTGGCACTGTGAGCAGGTGCCAGGTCGTGCTGAAAATGAAATCTTCATCTCCCATGGGGAAGCTGCTAGCTGCATTGACCTGCCCTTGATAAAACACAGTGACCAACACCAGCAGCTGACATGGCACCCTGGGACCATCACTGACTGTGGGTACTTGACACTGGACTTGCAGCATTTTGGCATTTCCTCCTCCCCAGTCTTCCTCCAGACTCTGGCACCTGATTCTCTAATGACATGCAAAATTTGCTTTCATCCGAAAAGTACTTTGGACCACTGAGCAACAGTCCAGTGCTGCTTCTCTCTGTAGCCCAGGTCAGGCGCTTCTGCCGCTGTTTCTGGTCTGAAAAGTGGCTTGACCTGGAGAATGCGGCACCTGTAGCCCATTTCCTGCACACGCCTGTACACGGTGGCTCTGGATGTTTTACCCAGACTCAGTCCACTGCTTCCGCAGGTCCCCCAAGGTCTGAATCGGTCCTTCTCCACAATCTTCCCCAGGGTCCGGTCACCTCTCTCACAGTGCAGCGTTTTCTGCCACACTTTTTCCTTCCCACAGACTTCCCACTGAGGTGCCTTGATACAGCACTCTGGGAACAGCCTATTCGTTCAGAAATTCTTTCTGTGTCTTACCCTCTGCTTGAGGGTGTCAATGATGGCCTTCTGACAGCAGTCAGGTCGGCAGTCTATCCCATGATTGCGGTTTTGAGTAATGAACCAGGCTGGGAGTTTTTAAAAGCCTCAGAATCTTTTTGCAGGTGTTTAGAGTTAATTAGCTGATTCAGATGATTAGGTTAATAGCTCGCTTAGAGAACCTTTTCAAGGATATGCTAATTTTTGAGATAGGAATTTTGGGTTTTCAAAGTGAGCTGTATGCCAAAATCATCAATATTAAAACAAACAAAAGGCTTGAACTACTTCAGTTGTGTGTAATGAATCTAAAATATATGAAAGTCTAATGTTTATCAGTACATTACAGAAAATAATGAACTTTATCACAATATGCTAATTTTTTGAAAAGGACCTGTATATGACACCTCTTGTAATGACTAACTTTAACTGGAAGAGGGCAGCCTTCAACTTTCTTGCAAATCGGTTTAGAGAGTGTGTGTTGACTCTGTAATGCCTCTAGAGGTCTCCAAATAGCCTACTAAGAACCCTTAAAGCACTGTTTAAAAAAAAAAAAAAAAAAAACTCTCTAAAGGATCTCTTAGTCTAATACTACGCAAAAAAAAAAAAAAAAAAAATGAATTAAAAAATTAAATCATGGTGACAGTATATATATATACAGTATCATGATATATACAGATAAATGCAGTATATATATATGGAAATTGCAGAGTGTATTAATTCATTCAATGCATTGAATTACATGCTTTAAAAATATTTTCCCCCCTTTTTTTCTTTCTTTTTTTATTATTATGTATATATACTGTATATAATAGTCAACATTTGAAGTGGATCAAAAAAGTTCATCAAAGTTGTCCTAAGACATGAACAGGTATTGTAACTTTGATGAAAGGTTTTGATCCTCTTCAAATGTTGACTACTGTGTGTGTGTGTGTGTGTGTGTGTATATACATGTATACATGTGTATATATATATATATATATATATATATATATATATTAAGATTTTTAGAAAGGCTTTTTTTTAAAAAAAAATTTATTATGTTTTAGTTTGTTTGTTTGTTTGTTTTTTAAGCATACCATGGATATACCACATTAGTATTACAGCACAGTATAAATTCAGACTGAGAGAGAAAAATTAGTGACAACTCAGCATGTCCAAGTTCTGCAGCAATCTACATGAGTCAACTGGAAATAATATGCCAGCATCATATTGAAATAAAAGCACTCTGTGCTAATGACGGAGTGTAATGCATGCTAAAGATGGCATGTGATGTTAAAGCATAGCTCTTGCATCTTAATCAATGATGAGGAAGATAAAGAGTGCTATAGCCCACCATAGGGTTGTCACGTTTTTTGCAGCATGTCAGTCCTGCTACTCTTCTGACCAAAGTCCAATCCGTCACGTTGCCTCAGGCTCCAGAGTACTGCCAGTCGTTTACAGCTCACAATTTATTACACTATTAACTTTTATTACCATTCCAGCACCACCGTCCACCTCTTCATACAACGAAGCAAGGCCACCAGAGTCTGAATCATAAAAACAAGATCTGTCACCTTTTACAGTGTGCATGTGTATCGGGGTTCACGCTTGACACACTGTATGCATCAAGTCTCATCATTAGTGATATATCTACGCTGTGAAACCTTATACCTAAAAGCAAAAAATAAGCGAGGCTTCTTGAAGCTTTGAATCAACTGAACCGATCGCTTTGTAAAATCACTGTTTGAAGCGTTCAAAACCCCAGTGTGTTCCAAATAAAGTTAAAACGAAGTGTCCAGTTAAAATTCAAAGCGCCCATCACAACTTTTTGGTATAGGCTGTATTCCTGTTCACAAAGTTAAAAAAAAAAAAAAAAAAAAGTTTCTGAAAGATTTTTCTACACATGCACATATGTACTCACCCAGAATGTTTGGTAGGTTAGACCTCATTAAGAATTTCTCCTGGCTGTGAGAGCTAATTAACCTAATTTGAGCAGCACCAGCACAGAGACAGATGAACCCAAGGGCCTGCTTTGCGTTTTTCAAATTAAGAGGGCTTCACTTTTCTCTGTGTCTGCGTGGAGTCATTAGGGGAAGGGTTTTTGGGGAAAAAAGAACTGAGCAAGCCATATCAAAGCACATCCCTAATTCACTTCAATCTCGGAGAACACGACAAATTGAATCTGCTGCACTAGCGTAATATGAATAATTTTCCAATTGTTTAACTCTGAGGTCCAATCTGGTGCTGAATAATAAATGGTGACACACGGGCTAGTTTAACATTAGCACTCATTAGCAAATGGCAAAAATCATTAAAGCAAAGGCATGATAACCTGTTATGTTTAATAGGGAATCATTTGGTGAGGTGACATGGAAGATTATGCCTGATGTATTTTTATATCGTGGCTAGAATGTTTTAATGCATCGGATTTCATAAAGAGAAAGGAGGTGTAAACGGAGGGGATTCTCCACCCCTCTCCAGTTGTCCACTATGCCATATTGCAGATGTCAGAAAGCCACCAGACACACTCCATCAATCAATTTTTTTATGTTGTGCCTCCCTGTTTCCATAGCAAACAATATATCCTTTTATTGTTTTTCTTTTAATAATTTTTATTTACTCATTCATTTGTTTGTTGGCAGGGTTCTTAGTGCTTCTTCACTAAAGAACGAATCAGCATTTTGTTTCTTGTTACAGTTTACAAGCAAACATGGACACTTTTATCCAATTTTATCACAAAAACACAATTCTCATAAGTATTATGAGCAAGTTAAGATTTAGGATTGTTAATAATATATATTTTTAAATGTTCATTATTATAAACATGCAGTTTTAAACTACAATCAATACTGTTAAAAAAGCTTCCTCTGAGAAAATGTACACATATTATTTTCGTTTAATATAAAAAAAAGCACAAATCAAAATCTTTGGCTATATCATGGCCATAACAATAGTCCTACATGTTTGTGATGATTTTTAGGCTTGGACCAAGTCTGGAAGCACTAAATTAAGTCAGACTAAAGAACATTGACGCTTCCAGAAAACTCTTTTATGCTACTTTTGCAACAGGGCTCTCAAGGAGAGCTGCGAAGCTAAACAGGATCCAGGGAGAGTGGAGAAGCACAGACATAATAGATGGATCGCATGCTATTTATACAGGCTGGCTTGGAAAACCGACCGTGAAAGGAGAGAAAATGAAGGAGAGTGAAGGAGGAAAAGAACATGTTGACTCGTGCTAATCTGTTTCATCTCTCTGTACACTCTGTGTGTTTTTCTCTTAAGCTGAAGAGAAAACCACACAGACTCATTTTCTGTCTGAAGATCAAATCCATACAATCACCTCTTCAATACTGTGCCAAGCTGAGTCCAAATCCTCAATATCCCCTCAGCCAATAGGAAGCTCGTGCTGTAACTACCCTGACTAACAGATTTTGCACTGTTAGCATAACAGTACAGAGCTGTTTTTGTCATGATGTTAGTTTGTAGGCCAACCTGGGGAAGGCTAATGGGTTTTCAGAGCAATGGTTTTCAAGTGAAATAAGGTCTATTGTTAATACACTTTCTCAACTGCGAATACTGTACCGCAAAGATGTTTATATAACATACCGTTCAAAAGTTTGTAGTCACTGAAAAATTTCAAAATTACTGAACAATGTCAAATAAATGCTGTTCCCTTATCAAAAGCTACTCTCGATGCTGCGCTGAAAAGCGCTACTGAGAACATTCTTTGTTCGACCGGTTGTTGAAGCATGTGTGTCAAACACGCCAAGAATTGGCTTAAATAACCTCGGTAGGTGACGTCACTCGATTACGAACACCTGAGGGTTATAAATAGATGTGACGCGGAAACATCCTCAGGTCTTTTGTCTTCAAGGACCGCATTGTTGTGTGTGTGTGTGTGAGGAGAGAAGTGCGATATAAAGTTGAAACTAATAGTGAAACTACAGTGAAAGTGAAACTATAGTTTAACTCATACAAAGCGCTGCTTTCCAGTAACGTAAGAGTAGAAGAAATATATAACTACTCACTATGGCTGATCAGGATAGGAGATGTTTGCCTCCTTGTCGGAGGCAGCTCTCTGACGACGATCGTCATGCTTTCTGTTTTGAGTGCTTGGGGGAAGAGCACGCGATCCTCGGGCTCGAGGGCGAATGCGAGCACTGCGATTTGTTGTCAACTGGGGCAGCCGCTCACGGCCTGCTTCTTCGTGCCTGCGGGGATCGCGTGTCGATCTGGCCGAGGCGCGTGAGACAGACCCGCCCCTTTCTCTCGCGCTTTCGCCGGATCGTGAAGCCCTCGCGTCCGTTTCTCAAGCGCGCCTCTGCGCTTCTTCTGAACGGACCGAGGAGACTTCATCTCTTGCTTCTGGGGAGATGGAAAGTGCCACCTCAGAGCGCTCCTCTCGTGATGAGAGAGCATATGAAGAGCTACTCGAGGTGGTTACTCGGGCAGTCGAAAGATTACATCTAGACTGGCCGCAGGAGCGAGAGACCCCCAAGCGCTCGAAATTAGACGACAGATTTCTGTCGGGTGGCCGGGGGGAGGGGCCTCAGCGACGGTCTCTCCCCTTTTTCGGTGATCTCCATGACGAGGTAACTCATTCATGGAATAAACCGTATTCATCCCGTGTTTTTGTGCCATCGACGTCGATCTACTCGACTATCGTTGATGCAAAGGGCATCACATGATGATGCCCTAACGAAGAGACGCTCGCGGGCTATCTCTCTCCTGTGAGCTCATCATCACTGAAGAAAGCAACTCTCCCCACCAAGCCATGCAGTATAACATCTTCACTGGTGGGGAAAGCCTTTCAAGCAGCGGGTCAGGCTAGTACTGCTTTGCACACTATGGCGGTTTTGCAGGCGTACCAGGCTGACCTGCTCAAAGACTTGAGCACAGGCAGGTCTATCGATGAAGAGGCGTTTTTAGAACTGCGCCGGGCCACAGATCTCTCTCTCCGTGCGACCAAGCAGACGGCCCGTGCCATCGGCCGTTCTATGGCTGCCATGGTGTCCACGGAGAGACATCTGTGGCTCAACCTCACGGGCATCAAGGAGAGGGATCGACCTTTCCTTCTTGATGCCCCCGTTTCGCCTTCTGGCCTATTTGGCGATGCTGTCAACTCAGTTGCCACTAGGTTTCAGGAGGCGAAGCGCTACGAGGAAGCTTTCGTGAGGTTTCTTCTCCACCGTGCTCAAGCATTGGGACTGTTGGCCACCCAGTCCCGACCAGGTCTGGTTTCTCTGAGGCGAGAAGCCCAGAAGGAGAGTGTGGGGAGTTGTGCGCCCCCTCGGAGAGACTGGGGAGCGGCTCGCCGCACTTCTCAATCCGCCTCGAAGAGACCGGACCTGCAGAGCATCATCTCTGCTAAGAAAAAGTCCTGAGGTTGGTGCGCCCAGGACCGTGGGGGTGTGCCCCCCCGGGAGGGGCGTGGAAAAGTTCCAACAGAAAATAGAGACCCCTTCCTGGCACCCTCAGGGGCCCGCTGTACAATCTCTGCCGCCACTGGTGTTTTGGGGAGCAGCGGCCTCCAGCGAAATGTTACGTGTTTGGTTGCTTCCTGCCACGTTTCAGGATACCGGACATCTAACATCCCCCCATCAAAGCGAAGTGTCAAAACTAGTGCCCCTTTCAGAGAAGCTGGCAGTGTGGAAGCTACTGCCAAATATCTCTCCGTGGGTAGAAAGAACTGTAGAGAAAGGCTACAGGATTCAGTTTGCATATCGGCCTCCGCGTTTCAACGGCGTGGTCTCCACTTCCATGAAACCGGAATGAGTGCATTTGTTGACACAGGAATTGCAAACTCTGCTGGACAAAGGGGCCATAGAACGTGTTCCCCTGCCAGACAGACAGTCAGGCTATTACAGCCGGTATTTTCTCGTTCCCAAGAAAGATGGGGGGTTGCGTCCGATTTTAGATCTTCGCGGGTTGAACCGCTATCTCAGAACATACAAGTTCAAAATGCTGACAATCAAGATGATTGTGTCTCAGATCCAATCGGGGGATTGGTTCATGACAATCAATCTCAAGGACGCATACTTTCACACAGAAATCTTGCCACAACACAGGAAGTTCCTGAGGTTCGCTTTCGGGGGCGAAGCTTACCAGTATCGGGTTCTTCCGTTTGGCCTAGCTTTATCACCCCGCACGTACACGAAATGCATGGATGCAGCACTGGCTCCTCTGCGACTCCAGGGCATCCGCATTTTGAATTACATAGACGACTGGCTGATTCTGGCACAGTCTCAAGAGCTTGCGCTTCGACATCGGGATGTCGTCCTAGCTCATCTCGAATCTCTGGGGTTGAGACTCAACGCCAAGAAAAGCGTTCTCTCTCCTGCTCAGAGGACAACGTATTTGGGGGTTGTATGGGATTCAATCACAATGCAGGCACCTGCTGTCTCCTGCACGCGTCGAATCCATTCTAAACGCCCTAAAGAACTTCAAGCTAGGCCAGAGGGTTACTGTTCATTACCTTCAGAGGGTTTTAGGTCTCATGGCAGCTGCATCCACGGTGATACCATTGGGCCTCCTGCACATGAGATCGTTTCAGTTGTGGCTCAGAGCCAGGGGATTTCATCCAAGGGCCAATCCCCAGAGGCAAATAAGGGTTACGCGCCAGGGGCTTCGTACCCTCTCTATGTGGTTCAGACCCCGGTTTCTGACTTTGGGTCCCACTCTAGGTCCGTGTTGTCGTCGCAAGATGCTAACGACAGACGCTTCCCTCACGGGCTGGGGTGCGGTCTTGGATGGCCGTCCAGCCCAAGGGATCTGGAGAGGCCATCTTCTCGATTGGCACATCAATTGCCTCGAAATGATGGCTCTATTTCGGGCCCTGAAATACTTCCTCCAGCAGTTGAGAGGCTACCATGTCCTAGTGCGGGTGGACAACACAGCGGTAGTCTCTTACATAAATCACCAGGGCGGACTGCGTTCGCGCCGCCTGAACAGGCTTGCGCAGCAGGTTCTGCTTTGGGCACAGGACAAGTTCCTGTCCCTCAGGGCGATTTACATCCCCGGGCATATGAATGTGGGAGCAGACTTGCTGTCCAGACAAGCTGTGACGAATGGGGAATGGAAACTCCACCCCGAGATAGTCAGTCAAATCTGGGAAAGATTTTACGAAGCAGAGGTGGACCTCTTTGCTTCACAGGAGACAGCACAATGTCCCCTCTACTTCTCTCTGACTCCTCCAGCTCCCCTGGGTCTGGACGCTATGGCCCATATGTGGCCCAGACGGGGTCTTTATGCATTTCCCCCGATCGCTCTGCTCCCGGGAGTCCTGGCCAGGGTCCGTCAACAGGGGTCTCGCCTCTTACTGATAGCGCCCCATTGGCCGACCAGAATATGGTTCTCAGATCTAATATCCCTCCTCGACGGCTCGCCGTGGGCGATTCCGGTCAGGAGAGATCTCCTATCTCAGGCACAGGGGACAGTATTTCATCCCCGGCCCGAGCTCTGGAATCTTCATGTCTGGCCCCTGAGGGGGACCAACTGAGAGATGCTGGGCTTCCAGCTGACGTAGTAGAGACTATTCTAAGCGCTAGGGCTCCCTCCACTAGAAGGAGTTATGCTTTCAAATGGCACATTTTCCAGAATTGGTGTATGGCACACCATGTAGACCCAGTTCACTGCCAAGTTGTTTCAGTGCTGGAGTTCCTGCAAGAGAAATTGTCCTCAGGCACATGTCCTGGTACTCTGAGAGTCTATGTGGCCGCCATTTCGGCTTGCCATGTTCTCATTGACGGGGTTTCTGTGGGAAAGCACCCTCTAGTTGCCCGCTTCATTCGGGGAGCTAAGCGGTTGAGGCCGCCCACCAGAGCGACAGTCCCTTCGTGGGACTTAGCTATTGTGCTCGAGGGTCTGGTCATGACCCCTTTTGAACCACTAGAGTCAGCGCCTATCAGGTTTCTGACTCTAAAGATGGTTTTTTTAATGGCCATTACTTCTCTTAAGAGAATTGGGGATTTGCAGGCTCTGTCAATCTCGCCATCCTGCCTAGACTTTGCCCCTGGGCTGGTCAAAGTTATTTTGCATCCTCACCCGAATTATCTTCCGAAAGTTCCATTCTCGACCATGAATCCGGTCGTTCTTGAAGCTTTCTGCCCTCCGCCGTTCACGACACCGGAGCAGGAAAGACTTCACTTACTGTGTCCAGTACGTGCTCTTCAGATCTACGTCCACGAAACATACTGTATCGCATTGGGTGAAGGATGCTATTGCCCTAGCCTATGAGGCGCGTGGTCAAGCTTCGCCTCTAGGAGTTAGGGCCCATTCAACCAGGGGGGTTGCATCTTCTATGGCTTTGGCAAGAGGTGTCCCCTTGCAGCAAGTGTGTGATGCGGCGGGTTGGTCCTCTCCGCACACATTTGTTAGATTCTATAGTTTGGATGTTCATGCTACTCCGGGCTCGCATGTCCTTGAGTCGACATCCCAGAGCCATGTCTGAGACCTCTTCAATGTTTGTGCACACACTACACAACGTTGGGGGTCCAGACACTTCCAGTGCGGCGGCGTTGGTATTCTCGTTCCCAATAGCGCTTGAGCGCAGCATCGAGAGTAGCTTTTGATAAGGGAACGTCTCGGGTTACTTGACTGTAACCCTGTTCCCTGAAAAAGCGGGAACGAGATGCTGCGCCTCAATGCCGCACTGTAAGCGGACTGGACGTCCTTTCAGACAAAAATTGACCTGGAGGATGTTTCCGTCACATCTATTTATAACCTCAGGTGTTCGTAATCGAGTGACGCTCACCACCGAGGTTATTTAAGCCACCCTGGCGTGTTTGACACACATGCTTCAACAACCGGTCGAACAAAGAATGTTCTCAGTAGCGCTTTTCAGCGCAGCATCTCGTTCCCGCTTTTTCAGGGAACAGGGTTACAGTCAAGTAACCCGAGACGTTCTTTTGAATTTTGTATTTATCAAAGAATCATTAAAAAATGTAACATGGTTTCCACAAAAGGATTAAAGGGGACATAACACACAGTTTCACCCAATCTCATGTTAATCTTGAGTATCTATAGAGTAGTATTGCATCCTTCATATCTCCAAAGAGTCTTTAGTTTTATTGGATTTATAAAAGACGGATACAGTTTTACAATTCTCTCCGAAAACAGCCGAGCACCTGGAGGAGTATCGTGGGCGGAGCTAAAGAGTCACAAGCACTTGCGCGCTGATTGCCAACAAAACAGAAATTTGGTCTTTACTTTCCTCATTCTATGCTGTTATGAATACTGCTTACTCAGCCAAAAAGCCTTTAGTAAAAGAGAATTAAATAACCTAAAATTTTCATTACTTGATTGTACATTAATAAATGAATTAATTGAAGGTTTTACATATTTTTTTTCCACCCAGGCTGTCTCTCAAAGAATGAATCTGTTCGCCTGGTCTTTCTCCTTTAATAGAAATGGCACGTGAACGGGAAACATGCATCGAGAACACCAGAACAAAAGGTGCCGTCTCCAGTGTTTTCTCAGCAGAGCACATTTGCCCGCACTGTTTTCTTGTACCCTCAGTGATGTTGTGACCAGCACAGGCCAGGATGCACCTGCGTGTGGAAGCTGAGGTCGTTTAGGACACGAAGATCTTTTCCCCAGACCATCACTGCCATCGGCTCCCTATTTATACCCTCATTCTCTCTCACACACATACCAGTCGCACACCCACAGTGAAGGAAGCACATCAAGGAAGTCTCGTTTTTTTTTTTTTTTTTACACCCATCTCCCAAGGCCTCTCAGTGGTGGATCAGCTCTCGCCCTCCTATTTACACCCTGGTAAGTTAAGGAAATAGCCACTGGCCCATGTCTACATAGCATATTGAGAATCACACTGAGAGGAAGTTAGTACAATACCCATTTCCAAGTACTCCAACAATTGCCTGCTAACGATGAAGGACATAAATTATAAACAACCAGTGATTCCCAAGCCGTTTCGTAAGCATTTGTACACAAACGCAGACACTTCAGGCCATTCTCTCAAGGCTGGAACACACAGAACACTCTGTTCCCTTTGGTTAAACATGTTTGTTAGTGATTTAAGACCAGATTTGGGGGAAATGGAGGATGGGGAGGATCAATGCCCTGGCTTAAACCACAGCCCCTCGTTCGCCATCCCGATGCTTTGATCGAGGCACTATCTCTGTACCTGTGCTCTCGGATCTGTGTTATTCGATTACATTTGAGCTCATTCCAAATGTGAAATAGAGAAGCCAAGAAAAAAGTCCATTTTTATGCTGGCGCGGGACAGTGCCTTTCCGTCTAACATTGATTTCCAATACGACAGTCCTAACCTGTCTAGATACACTAAAACAGGGCAAGACTAGTCCAAATTGCCCTATTTTAAGCAAATGATCAGTAAATGCATTCTCCATTATCTAAAAAAAAGTCACTTAAAGTTTGTTGACCTTAATAGAAGAAGTGCAAAGGCAGTATGGAGTTTCTCTCCAACATTTGTACACACTTAAGATTAGATCTGAGATGGAATAATAAGGTATTTTGTAGGGTGTTAGATTTTGCTGTATTTGGCCGAGCAGTCATTCGGGTGGCTTGCCAGTGTATTACATTACACTAATACATAAAATAAGTAAGCTTCACCAAGATCCTTGTGGGGAGAAGAATTTCTTGAAGGTAGTAGTGTAGAAGTTGTTCAGCAGTGATGTTAGTGAATCTTTACCCAAAGTTCTGTCTGTGGGACAGAAGTTTATACCTGCTACAAATAATAGATGTGATACTGTTAGGACCGCCCTGGATTCTGTGATAAACTCATTAGATATTATAATTCTATGGGACATTTGGCCATATGGGCCATCTGGCTGTATGAGCCAATTGATTCACACCTTTACAAAGAGAGTTGATTGTGTGTGAGGGAATGTCACAGTGTAAATGCAACCAACAAAAGATAACCAATATATGTATAATAACCATCTAACATTTAATTAATTTAATGTAATGGCTGAATTTTCAGCAGCCATTACTCCAGCATTCAGTGTCACATTGTCCTTCAGAAATGATTCTAATATGCTGATTTGGTGCTCATTTCTTATTTTTATCAATGTTGAAAACAGTTGCGCTGCTTAATATTTTTGTGGAAACATTGATAAATCCCCCCTCCCTCCCCCCTCAAACTTTTGAATGACATTGTATATGTAAAAAAAATAAAATAAAAAATGAAATCATATTCATATGAATTGTTGGTCACACTTTATTTTAAGGTGCAATTCTTGCTATTAACAAGCCATTAACAACGACTTTTGCCTCAATAAACACCTAATTTGCTGCTTATTAATAGTAAAAATGTTAAGTTTAAGTATTGGGTAGGACTAGGGATGTAGAATATGGTCATGTGGAATATGTGTTTTATATATTGAGCGGTACGGTCCCACATATGGGATTTAGAACGTTCGGTGACGTCACATAACTGCCAAATTCAAACTGCGTTTTCGCGCTTTGGCTGACGCTGAGACGCCGCTGCACTTGTCATATAATCATATGCACTATGCAGTATTCTTAACCACATAATGTATATTTTAGGTTTCAGACATTTAAATACACAAGTACTAGTAAAACAATACATTTAGAGTTCGTAAAATACACACGGATGTTTATGGAAGCAGCAATAACAATCCATTCAAATATAATTTGCCGACGTGTTTTATTAATATCAGATACACATAGTGTAAGTAACTATAAAGTTCACTCTATTCTTCTCCCAGTTTATCGGCCACTTACTTACATGTATTTCGGGAGAAATTAATGAATTTACGTGCGGTAAATCCGACTGACAAGACGCCCATCTCACGTTACAGATCACGATCAAGATCATTTAGAACGGTTTTTAAACGACAAAACACACTCATTTACACATATTTGTGAATTGGAATATCAGATTGTTGATGATATGGTAAGCAAGTTTATGAATATTTTGAATAAAAATGGACAAACGAAATAAAAGCGATCCATCTGTCATACAGTATTATTGTGGCCGCGGTGTGTCACGTGACAAGCATGACGCGTCGCCATGGAAACAATAAGGGCAAACGTTCTAAAATAACGGTCGCCTAAAAAAAAAAAAACACTCTGGGGGGACCGCTGGAATATTTTAAACTCACCACTGAAAGAGTTAATAATAGGCATGATAATAAGCAACTAGTTAATAGTGAGAATTGGTCCCTATATTAAAGTGTTACCGAATTCTTAGTATTTTGCATTAGACTAGACACTGATCATTTACTGATAAATACTGATTATTTACTTGTCCTACAGCATCTTTGAATTATCTGAGGGCCTTTTACAAAAATTGCTATATGCAATAATTGTGATGAATGTGATTAATCAGCGTATCATGTAGTTTTATTCAACTGAAAATGTTAAGGGTTTTTTAGGTGAATGAGTGATTAAGAACACAATGGAGGTCTGGATTATTGAAAGCACCTGCGGTTAGTGACGGTTTAAAAACCACCCACGAACCTGAGCAGAGCGTGAGAAGAGTGATCCAATTCTTCACAGATTTAGGTTAGATAATACTTTTCAGCCTCAGACTGTGATAGAGTGGGAGTCAGACAGGAGAGAGAGAGAAAAGTGGGAAATGAGGGAACTCTCAGTGGAACGTTAGCCGAGGAAAAGAAGTGGTGTTATGTAAATAGGCCCTTCTGTGCTCAAGAATGCACATATTTTTATTCAATGAGAACGCTGAAACACATCCGGGGATATTCCGTCTCAGAAAAAAAAAAAACTGTCAATGACATCCTTCTCATTCACTTGGCTTTTATTCACATTTCAAATATGCTAACGCTAGCAAGATCTTTACATTCCACTGTGTGCCTCGGAAAAACCAGACTTCTATCTGAGCGTTCAGACAGAACAATAATAATCATAATAATAATATTAATAATAAAAGCAGCATCCCAGTTTAAAATAGAAAGCCATATGTGACGAGTGTATGATAGTGTTCGATATCTATGTGCTCCCTCGCACATCCTCAGTTCATTAAAAAGGAACTAGAACCTGATAAATAAAATTAAAAGATAGCCAAACATCTTGATAAAATCATCATCATCAACTGAAATCTCACACTGACAATAAAATCAGATAGAAAAGTGACTCAAGCCCACAGAAAACAAAAAGAAATGAAATCCGTATATGATTGTTGGTCGTTTTCATGTGTACGCGCATGTGTGTCCTCGGGAATACACATCCATCCTAGGGAAAAAAAAAAAAAGGGAAAATGCTGTCAGTCATGTAACTGTCCCCTGGTGGTCCTGTGCCAAGGTACTGGCACCTGCTCGCCACCTTCCAGGGTATGTTTCTTCCGCTGAGGCTCCCGAGTGGCAGATTTTGACTCGGGAGGCGGCTGAGCCCGACCTGCGGCCGCCTCGGTCTCCTGTGTCCGATGACTGTGCTCTGCAGGCTTTACACCCAGGGAAAGAGGAACGATTATTACTGTGGGCTTTCAAAGGCATCCCAAGGTTAATGTGCTTTCTGAAACGCCGCTTCCTGTCATATTCTCCAGGGCGAGACGTACACCTGGAGGCGCTGTAGGTCTGTTGAGCTGCCGCCGCTGTAGCCCTGCGTCACACTGTCCCTCGAGCTTCTTCCAAAGCCATCAATAATTTAAACAACTCATAAAGAGGGAAATAAAAACTGAAAAACAAAAAAACAAACAAAAAAAAACTAACTTAAGATTCCACCAGTGAGCCACAATGTAAACATTTTCCCTCTACGGCCTGATGGTGGCGCTATAGTAGCGCCTCAGGCTTCCTCTCTGTGTCCGTGTGTACGTCTCTACATGAGGGCCCACGCTCTCACTGGTACTGGAGGTAATTCTTCAGAGACTGGGGCAAAGGCAATGTCTCGATCTCCTGTAGACGCTCTCGTCCCAGAGCCAGCCGCGCTGCACGTCGACACAGGTCCATCAGAGGGAGAGGCTCCGCTGGAGAGAGACAAACAAAAGCATGGATTCAAAAAGGGAAAATTCAAATGAAGGCAACATAATCATCTGTTCAGACAAAATAAAAGTTGAAGTGCAAGTCTTTGAAGTGAAAGTTCATTCAAAAGATGAAAATTCTGTCATTTAAAAATGCTTAAAAATGATGCTAAAGCACCATAAAAGTATCATAAAAGTGTCCATACAACCATACAAGTCAATACAATACAAAGAGTGTGAAATGTTAACGCGAGAACTGCTTTGAGTCAATGAGTTCAAGAAGTCCAGTTCATGAATAAATCATTTAGACTGATTCCTTGAACCAGCTCAGTTGCTTCATTTCACAAAATCTCAAAAAAAGAATGATTACATCGCTTAAGCATATATCATGAACAAATCATTCAGTTGGATCTTTTCAGTGAAACAACTGATCTGGTTCACGGAATTGGTCTGAATGACCCCCCCCCCCCCCAAACTGAACCAGTTTTACAAACAAATTATTCAGACCGATTTTGTGAACCTGAAAAGATTAATTTGAAAGATTCTTTCAAAAAGGATAAGAAATCACCATAAACACAGATCCAACTCAAAAATATGATTTGTTTACAAATCGGACCAAATTCATGAACAAAACATTTAGACTGATTCCATGAACCAGATCAACTGATTCACAGAAAAGTTTAGATTCATTCAAGATTGGACCAATTTGTAAAGAAATCATTCAGAGCGATTACATGAACCAGATCCGACTCAAAAGAATTTGTTCACAAACTGGATCAATTCATGAATACAACATTCAGCTGGAACCAAACTGACTGATTCGTTGAACAGGGCTGACTCAAAAGAATGATTCACAAATTGGACTGCCTTATTTTTCCCATACCATACTTAATTTCACTTCATAACTTCATCTTAGATGTAGAACGTCTCACACATGGGTACAGTGTGCCTTCAGAACAGTTACAGTCATATACACGGTCAAACCAAAAATTATTCAGACACCAGATAGAATTTTAGATTTTTTTTACTAGTGGGTGCAGGACACTATAGTGCATTTATGTAAGTGAGGCTAGCAAAATAAAGCAAACTGACATATTACACCTAAAAAATTCTTCATACCGTGGACTACCAGTAAAATTGATAAAAAATTTGGGACCAAAAATTTGATTTGACACTTTGACCTGACCATGTTTTGTTACATACCTTTCTATCAAAGTTATCTGACATTATCAAGATGAATTTGTTCTGACACAGTTTAACTCTTGAGTTCTTGTCATATTTTATTACCATTTTTTAAACTATAGTAAATAAACTGTGATAATGTGAGAAATTTTGAAAGTGTCTTAATAAATTTTGGTTTGATTGTAGACTACTTTTATGGTATGTTTGTTGATTTTGCATCCTTTTTGAAAGGTTAAAACCTTTGTAAACAGAAAAATATGACAGTCATACAGGGTTGGAACAACATGAAGGTGAGGAAATGGTGACTGGATTTTCATTTTACGGAAAGCTGTTCCTTTAAAAGCCCCAGTGTGTGATCCAGTGTGTGTGTGTTTGGCCATCTTGCTCCTCTACATAAGCTGACAGAGCAGTTCAATAATGGATGGATCTTGCCACTGGAGCTCGGTATCCATCAACGGAGCCGCTGCCTCACAGAGAAGTCTGCCGCCACACATCTGCTTTGAGTCAGCCACTGCCCCAGCCAAGATTTCATACCGACAAACACAAAAACAGCCACGGCTCCATCTGGACAAGATGCCACATCTCCTCTGTTGACCATCAGGTCTTTATCAGGACCTGGGCTGATATGACTAATCAGTTCACAAGGATGGCTGCAAGAGTCAGAGCCCGTTCCCTCAGAGCCCGTTCCCTCCCGCCGGCCAATCAGAGTAAGAGATTGTGACAGGCTAATGGTTAAGTGTATGTGTGGCTAACAATCAAAAGAGGAATAGGTATACAGCTGCACTGGTACAATGCAAGCACCCACATTGAATATTTATAGCTGTGATGGAGTCCCACACAGAACATGTCGTGAGTTATGTCTTCCTCCATCCTGGCAGCTGAACTGAAGGCATAAGCATTGTAATGCCCTCACATAATGCAAATTTTCACCACAACAAGAAGTTAAAATGAAACAATGGATCCCTATGGAGCCCTTTACACAGAGTGAAATTATTTAATGGCACAAAGCAATGGTTTTTCAAGCTTAAGTAGTTGTTTGTCAAATTGAAATTTCGTGTCACACTCAGTGAGCGTGAATAGTTTAAATGCACATTTTTTGTGCCTCCAGCGTCACCAAACAGAATTGCAAAAATGTTTTCAGCTTCAGCTTTCCCAAAAAAATCCCCTTCAACACTGCCAACATCTAACACATAAAGTTAATATTTAAATACAGCACTGTTACATCTTTAGTAAATCTCAAAATAAATTTCCATTTTTTATACTGCACATTATGATTTTCTAATGCTTACTTTCACTTTTCTATTTTTTTTTGTTATTGTTGTTGCATAATGATTGATAAACTGAATAATAATAATATTAATAATAATAAAAATTATTATTATTATTATTATTATTATTATTATTATTATTATTATAAAAATTAACTGTCATTATACCAAAATATTTTCTAAGGTCTACAATTACTTTTAGCATTAAAATTGATTAAATATTTTTTAATATATTTTATAATAATAATAATAATAATAATAATAATGTGTATGCGTGTAATTTATTAATGTTGTTGTATAATGACTGATAAACTGTAATAATAATAATAATAATAATTATTATTATTTTAATTATAATTATTAAATTCACTTTTCTATTCATTATTTGTTATTGTTGTTGCATCATGATTTATAAACTGCATAATAATAATAATAATAATAATAATTGTTATTATTATTATTATTATTATAAAAAACTGTCATTATACCAAACTATTTTCTATGGCCTACAATCACTTTTAATATTAAAAATGATGAAATGTTTTAATTTTTGTTATATTTTATAATAATAATAATTCTATGTGTAATTTATTAATGTTGTTGTATAATGACTGATAAGCTGTAGTAGTAATAATAATAATAATAATAATAATTATTATTATTATTATTATTATTACTACTATAATAAAATTATTTTATATTATTAAATATTTTTCAAACTATTTGTCTTATACACAAATATTTCATGTTTCCGACCGAAATCAAAATCAAGTATTTGAGAGAATGATAGAATATTAAAAATATACATGAAGAGTTCAGATGCAAAAGCCTCTAAATGCCATCTGAAATCTTCTTCTGAAATGAGCATTTTTATCAGGCCCCTATATTTATGTTCAGTTATTTCACTTTAATTGCATAGAAAAGGACCTATACATTGCCATTAGAGTAAAATTACTGAACCTAAACATAGCAGCCTGATAAAAATTTCAGATGGCACTTAGAGGCTTTTGCATCTGAACTCTTCACATCTTCAATAGTGTTGCCACCACAATAACGATGCATAATTCAGTAGCTAATGAATGATCTAATTAAATAAAAGCAGACCAAAAACATTACTTTCTGATAGCTGTAAAACACCCACTTCCTTCTAAATATATTTAGTAAGAGTCGCATCACCAGTAAGTCCGGCTTGTCTCATAAAGAGGCAGATGGCAAGTGTAGATGGGATCCAGCTGTACCCAGTGGGCGGGTGCAGGACAGGGATGAGAGAGAGAGGCAACTGACAGCCAGGGTCATAAGTGACAGATGGATCAAAGCACGGACATAGTGCTCTACTGCAGTAAAAGCACATAATTTTTCATTTTCAGCCCAAATATGAACACGCAAATGCTAGCAAGCTCAAGGTTAGTCTGAAGACTGTAATCATGTCAGTGAAATACACAACACACACGGTGACCTGTCACTCGCTGTGATCCTCAGGCTGCTCCCCGTCGCTACTCAATCACATTAAAGCACTGCCCACATGCCGCATATGGCAACAAATCATACTGATGTGAGTTATACACAATAAATGCGATTACATGGCTCGGATATGTCAATGTGATTCCATTGTGCGTGTTATCAGACTCTGGGAACAACCTAATAAAATGCCTGATAAAACAGACTAATAGTAGTCCATGCTGGGAGATATTGGTTTTCTTCCCACACAGCAGCCGTCGGTTTGATTTCCCCACACACACACACACACACACACACACACACACATGTTCGTTTTTGTGAAAAGTGGGGACATCCCATAGGCGTAATGGTTTTTATACTGTACAAACTGTATGTGCTATTGCCCTACACCAACCCTACACCTAAACCTACCCCTTACAGGAAACTTTGCGCTATTTCAGATTTTCAATACACTCCATTCTGTGTGATTTATAAGCGTTTTGAAAAGTGGGGACATGGGGTAATGTCCTGAAAAGTCACCTTCTCCTTGTAATACCTATGTCATACCTTTGTCATTATACAAATCTATGTCCTGACTTTTCACAAAAACGCGCACACACACACACACACACACACACACACAGGATAGCTCACATATATAAATCTATATCACTACAGTATATGGTTAAACTGTAGTGCTAAAACCAGTAAAATTATAAATGAGTCGGGGAAAAAAGCAAAAAGGTCTGACAGCACTAGTGAATTTTTTCTCTGCTCTCTACATATTTCTAATGTAAAGAATTGATCATTACAAATCATTTTGCATAATTTGAGTAAATAGTTGAAATGGAAGAACTGATAAAATTACAGAGTGCACGTCAGATGAACAAATGACACTTGAGAGAAAACACTGAGGAAAAACATCATAAAAAGTGATTTAAAGTCTTGTAGTGTTAGGAAGTCAAGCAGATAGTCACTAAGAGAACTGAACATTGTTTTTTTCTATTTGTTACATAAGTTCACATGAAAGATGTATGTAAAAGTTTGGTTACAATTTATTGTAAGGTGACCTTGTTACAGTGTAATTATACATTTAAGTACTGAGCAATATTAATTAACTACATGTACTTACTATATGGTTAGGGTTATGAATTGGGTTTGGCTTAGAGTTACTTGTATGTAATTATGCATAACTTGTTATTATAATAGTGAGTACGTGTAACAAGGACACCTTAAAATAAAGTGTTAGCGAATGTTTTTTTCATGCCTTTATAATTAATACTTCTCAAATGTTTGTATTTATAGATTTTACTGTTTTATACGTGTCACAGACCCAGACTTCTTCAAATCTTCAAATATATACATTTCAATCACAAAAAATGATTAAATATGTGATAAGCTTAATATGAAAAAAAAATAAAAATAAATAATTGCATTAATTATATATATATTGTATTGCATAAAATGAGCCTTAGAAAGACAAACAAACAAATAAATAAATAAAAGATCTGGCCATTTTATTTAAAAAAATACCAAAATATTTTTCAAATAAAGAAATGTACATTAAAATAATTTCTACCACAGAATGAACAATGTCATTTGCCTTTTTCATGACAGTTCAGGGAGGGGAGAAAAAAACAAAAAAAACAAACAAAAACGAGTTAATTATTCTGACACATGCATATTAACTGCTGACATTGTTAGCAGACAAATTAAACTCTTGAGAGAGTGAAAAGTATTTTAAGAATTTAAACTTCTAAAAGTAAAGGACCAAAAGTGCCCACAGCTGGAGAAACACACGTTCATTATTCAGTCATTACACTCTGCCTAAAACTACTGTGAGCGATGACTTTCCAGTGACTGCGTTCATGCAAACCATTCCGTTCCTTTACTACCACTAATAAAACACAATATGTGGCACATGGGAGCCCTTTTTCAAACTTCAATGTTTAACAAATCATCAAGCTCCAGCACTTGCTAAGCTCCTGCACGTCTCTGACTCCTCCATTAGACTCCTAATAAATGAGTTCTGGTGCAGAAGAGGAGAGAGAACTGCATCTATTTCAGTCCGACACAGTTTTATGATCATTATTAGTGTTCCAAAAAGCAATTTCTTGTGGTTGCAAGACAAGCAATGGGATTCGTACGGTAAATATCAAAGCATCACATTTTGTAAAATCCAATTAATTCACCCTCCATACTTAGCGGGGGTGCCGCAGCCTCACAAAGGGGGGTCTGACACTTTCTACGACCTGCGCCGGGGCGGGAAAGAGGGGGGTGGCAGCACGTGGAACCTTCTGGAAAAGCTTTGCGCCAGGCTACAGAAAGCAGCCTGAGAGGAAACGTTCGCGGAGATCAAACCCAGCAGTGTAATTTGATTAAATCGTTGTGAACTGATTAATGTCTACGGCTGATTAATTGAAAGATTTGCGGCGGTCACGTCGAGATGCCTGTGATCCTCCCACAGAATGAGTGAGTACACAAGCGATCATTACAGCATAACACCCAAACCAACTGCAGCTCCACCTGGATGAACGCTCTCTGATGTGGGTTTTGCTTTGCAGCTCAAACATCGACTCCATAATCATTCCACCCTGAGCGATTCATTATTAGCGTGAGATCTGGGATTTTTTATGAAAGCAGACCGATCAAAAAAACGCTGCTTTGGTAACGATGACGTTCAACCGTAAATGATCCACTTAGCTAAATCAGGTGTAACACCCAGGTAATTAGGTGTAGATGTACTCAGAGCTTAGTTCCTCATGTACTCCTAACCTCGCATTAAAACACATTGTTGTGGCTGCGTCATGATGGAGGCTTTACTGCCCTTGAACGTGGTGACTCATAAAAGTCACGTTCATTAATAATTCAGTTATGTAACAGGGGATTTTACTATACTTAGGCAGGTCAAGTATTTGACTAAGCCTAATGCTAGAGATACTTCAAAACATGAAGTTTAACAGCAAACAATAAGACCTGCATGTTTCCAGGAATGCACACGTGTTTATATGAGGTTTTGTGCTGTACAGCATGTAATCTGTCTTACAGGCAAGAGAGTGGAACAAACAAACCTGCTGAAACGTGCTGAACACATAGGCACTGAACCATAAATGTGAAGCAGTGCCATTTTTCTACTAGAAATACTATATGCAGGATGTCTCCTTCTTGACTCTTTATTTGATGTGACTATGAAAGATGATACCTGGACACTACTTGCTAAATTAAACACACAAATTAAACATAGTGAGGTCATGTAACAACAACAACAACGTAGCATGTAACGCTCGGAACAGGATGCCACCTAAGTACTTGTACTGTACTTGAATATCATGTAAATTTACTGTATCAGTGGACTGCCTGGATGACCAACTAAAGGTCCACAATGCAATGCAAAGACTTAAATTACAAACATTAAGACAAATGTAAGAAAGATACGAATGAAATAAACAGTTTTAATTTTTTCAGGTAGTTAATAGTAGTTCAAATAAGAAACTGAATAAATCGAATGTAAAAATACAACATTGCTTAGTCTTCAATCTACACACACTGATTATTATTAAAGCTACAAAGGTTATTCAGTCAAGAGCAGTGAGTGATTTTACCTTTGTCTTTTGTTGTACGATTAATATTTATGACAGACAGCAGCAGGAATATTAGACTGCTGTCACTTTAAGACCTAATGCACATATCTAATATATTGACACCAAAGGCATCTAATTTCTTTTCCAACTGTTTACCTTCACAAAATGACTGTTGTTACATGAATTCTTGTAAAAAAAAAAAAAAGGTTATTTTGACATTGTTTGGTGTGTATTTGACTGTTGGCTCAGATGTGTGCCAAGATTCTAGTACTGCATTGAGATTTTTTCCACAACTTATGGTGCTTAACTTTAACATCAAGTATGTTTTTTTTTTTACTTATTCATGGATGTTTCTTTATTGCTATAATGTGTCAATAACTTTCAGCAAACCTGAGCTGCAAAATTATATTTATATTCCGCAAAATACACAATGTAGCAATATCTCTATTGCTCTATCGCTATGATATATATTGTTATGTAACAGATGAACTGAAAATGTTATCAACCATGATTTTTAAATATCTCTTTGTTTTGTCAGAAAAGACATTTTGAAAGAAAACTGGATTAAAAATAATAAAATATTTCTGAGATGATAGCTGAACTGAATATGCAGGATGAGGTCATAAGTTCATTAGTCTCTGGTCCCAGAAGCTGTAATTTTCCACTGGAAGTGCTCTTAGAAAGGTCAGCGGTGATGCAGTGTTCATGAGATGCTGTGGGCTAGTCTTTTAAAGCGCAGTCTCACTCTCTTTGTCTATGTCTACAGTTCCTCCCCTGAGGCAGTGATCTGTACACAGATACACACAGTGAGGTCAGCATGCCTGACCCCTGCAGCTTCAAAAGATTTGAACTCTCTATGTGCATGGTGGACAGCCAAAAGAACAAATACCTCAAACCTAACGTGACAGTGGACGCACCATAAGCGACGATGGCCAACATTTGCTCAGAAGCCACCTGACGACTGAGCTATTATGTTTCAATTAGTTGAATCAATCGACCAGCTCACTGCATCCAGTGATGGTGCTGTAGGGAATTTATATCAGCGTACAGAAATGAAAATGTTTCAGACATTCCCTCAGAGAGCTGCAGACCAGAATCTTCCGGAAGATAAGAATGTCAACATTTTACACAGCAAGAACTCCTCAGAAATAACAGCCACTCAGAGACCAAGCTTGGCTCCCTGTTTAAAAAAAATCAAAACAATTTTTACCTTCTTTTAAACTTATTCAACATAAATGTAGTTGAAACATTCTTAAAAATATATTCAAATTCATCGGAATTTTCATTTTTGGGTGAACTATCAAAAAAACTAAACCATTAGCCTATTGTTCAGACCTGCCAAGCATTATAAAGCTTTTAAGCAATATTAAAATGTCATTGTGAATTTGTTATTGCATTAGGTATTTTTTTTACTATTCACAATGTTTTACAGCGCCATTAGAGGCCATCAAATCCAAGACACATCACTCGGATGCATTTCAGGCATTGCGGATCCCCATCTACATGCAGAATGACCACCAAGTTTTCACAGAGTCAGCAAAATGGACTGTAGCTGAATATTGATCGTGGCAGATGCCAGACGCCCATCCCCAACTTCATTCCCTGTATCCATCCGGTGGAATTCACCGCTCAACACAGCTGGACTTTGGATGAGATTAAAGCCTGCGAATGGCCGAGTGGACGCAGCAGGGTTTGGGGAGGCCAGGTAAACAGCTTTGTCATGATGACAGGGGGTTGCAGAGGGCAGGGCACATGGGGAGGGAAACTCTCTAGCAAGAATGGATAGTTTTGTAATAGACAGATTCATCATAGACTGGACTCGTGTCCAGAAACGGGCTGGGACGGATGGCAGAACCTCCTTTTTGGAAGCCTGATACAATATCCAGACAGGATGTAATGGAGCCAGACTTAGAAAACTGACAGGGCATTTTTATGAAATGTGTAATGTGTGTTTCAGTCAGCATTGAATGCGAACACAGGGCCTGTTTAGTTTAAAACTGCAACTTTAATCAAAGACACACAGTATAAACAATAAAAAGCAACTGAGATATACATAAACACACACAGGCACACGTGTAGGAGCCAGATACACACTATCCGCCCACAGATTCCCAACAGCACTCAGACAAAGTTGGAAGCACAAGTTTATATTTCCCAGTAGCCTCTGAGCAGCAGAGAAACAGAGACTCAGATATAGAGATCCAAATGCATCTTGAAGTTTTAACGACTAATCCACAATGCTCTGTATGTAGATACTAGAAACGGAAGATTTAGATCATTTAGAGCTAATTTAAAAAGACAGTTCACTCAGAAATGAAAATTCTGTCATTATTTACTCACCCTCACGTTGTCCCAAACCATTATGACTGGCTTTCTTCTGAGGAACACCAAAGGAGATGTTCAGAAAAATGTAAAAACTGCTTTTCTCCTTTTTCTACAATGAAAGTGGATGGTGACTAGGTGCTGTCAAGCTCCTCAAAGGACAAAAGGCAACATAAAAGCATCATAATATTACTTGTGCAATATATTCCAAGTCTTCTTTGAGAAACAGACTTAGAAGTCATTAATCATTGAAAAATCTAGCCTAATGTTAACGTCCATTCATGTAAAAGAGCAGCTTGGACAATCTGCTGTAAATTTCTCCTTTTGTATTCCTCAAAAGAAATGATGTCATTCAGGTTTCAAAAGAAATGAGGATAAGTAAATAACAGAATTGTCATTTTTGGTTGGTTTATTACACTTTTTCCTAGCATAACTTGAAAAAAGCATTAATAAAGGGTACAATTAAACAGCGGACCTGATCACACTACTTAAAGGTGTCATAGGTGATTGTCTTCAGAAACATTTTTTGTTATTCTGGTTGAAAGTCTCTTCACATCCTGATAGCAATCATTAAGT
>JAFVLL020006539.1:0-41880 GCA_021397915.2 Tor tambroides
CTTTACATTTCTGACTTTACATCTCGCAATTGACTTTACATCTCAGTTTTGACTTTACATCTCATAATTTTAACTTTTACATCTTGCAATTCTGACTTTACATCTCAATTCTGACTTTACATCTCGTAGTTTTGACTTTACATCTCAATTTTCTCTTTACATCTCGCAGTTCTGACTTCACATTTTGCAGTTTTGACTTTATATCTTGCAATTCTGACTTTACATCTCTCAATTTTGTCTTTATATCTCGCAATTTTGTCTTTATACCTCGCAATTCTGACTTTACAACTTGCAATTCTGATTTTACATCTTGCAATTCTGACTTTACATCTGAAGGCCTAAGTATACTTCATTTTTGTACAGTCAAACGCGTAGCCTTTCAAAGTATACTCCATTTGAACTTGTACTCGAACGCAGGTGGTCGACACATGCGCACTAGAAAGCTTCATTCATGTTCAGTGTCTGCTCTATTTTTCCCCGTTAAGTCATGACTGATAACAAATATTTTTGAACTCTTTTAAACCAAAGCTGAGCTGTCTCATACCCTCTCGCTCACAAGCGCTCGTCAATGTGAGCGTCTGTTGTTGCAGTCTCCGCTGTTTTGTTGGCGTTGTCCGTCTCTTTAGTTTTGTTTTCTACTGTGAACAACGGCCAGGGACAGTGTTGCCACCATGTGGGAAAACCTGATTACTACAAAATAACTTCAGTGCGCATGTGCGACCTGAGCGTACAAAGTACGCGCGGTTACAAAAATCAGGTTGTGCGTGTACAGTACAAGCGTACTGTTCTGATGACGCAATTCGCGTCACGTGCACTGTACGCTGTCCCTCGCGTACGCGTAAAAAGTATACTTTGGCCTTGACTTTACAACTTGCAATTTTGAGAAAAAAGCCTCAATTTTGCCAAAAAACTTAAAATTGCAAGAAAAGGTTAGAATTGTGAGTTCAAATGTTGCAATTGCCTTTATTTTATCATGTGGAAACAAGCTTCCATATGGCTCTAAAATTCATGAGAAATAAAAACAGACACAAACGAGTACAGTGACATACAGTAAAGATGAAGATCTTTTAATGTTTGCCTTCATAGTGAGATCTCTGACGTTTGATTGCAAACTTTAGTAACAGAGCACTGTTTGAGACATTGTTGAGATGTGTCTGACATCTCTCAAGGAGAGAAGTGTGTGTTTTCAGGGGTCTTTTTCTTCTGAAAAACATCTGAGAACTTCAGCAAAATTAATTTGCTTTGCATTTAACCGTACTGCTTTCTTGGAGATACATTTGAGAAACTAAACAAGCCTACATTTATTTATTTTTTAGTGCATCTTTTAAACTGTTTTCATACTCATTCAGACGATGATTTCGGTGTTCGCGGTTTTCTCTCCCATCAGCCTCGATGTAGGTCTCTATATGTAGGTCTTCTTCTGTCCTGTCACTACGGACACTGTTGCCATGGTGGGGAAACAAAACAGCAGGGGGTGAGTTTGTGTTTTTTAGGCCGCAGACCTCCCATGAGCAACTGTATCCATAACGACCAGGGAGTTGCCGTATCCATAACAACTCCGTCTCTGCACAAACCCACTTGTGAGCAGACTGAAGTGAAGAGCATGAATATTGCATCACAGTCTCTCTGCTCTTCTCTGTATGAACCGCTGTGTGATCTACAGCTCCACACACCCTCAAACGAGAGCACAGCTTCTAGACAAGATCAAGACTTATTCATTTACAGTCAGAAACCAGCATCTCTTGCATACTAAGTGTGCAGTGCTTGCATTTTCAACTGTTGCATGTAAAACATAAGTTTGATTGGAAATATTGTGCTTCTTGTTGCTGATACATGGGGAATTGATGATATTAGTACTTATTTTGTTCCAATGCATCCCTTTATGCAGTACATTTATAATTTCTTGATTTTAGCTTTTATTTTAGATATTTTAGATTTTATTTTTTATAATAAAAAACAATATAAGAAAATAAGTAATAATAATCTCCATTTTGACGTATATTATAATAATTTAATAATAATAAAAATAAATTAAGCAATATAAAGCGAGCAAAAGCTAACAAAGTACGTTCTCAAAGATATGAACAAACACTTTCCAGTAACGTTAAAAGAACATTCATTCAGTGTTATCTAGTCTTAATGTTCTCAACAAAAAAAAAAAGTTATTTCAAAACATTAAAATTATATATACATCATTCATGGAACATTGTTTTTTCTGAAACGCGTTAGTTGGATGTTCATCTAACATCTTTTTAAATGTTACTACTTGTTTCAGTATGTTCAGAGAACATTCACAAGTAACATTTCCATAATGTTCACAAAATGTTCAAATGGAATGTTCCCTTAACATTCACATAAACATTTAAAAAACTGGATGTGAATGTTTTGAATGTTTAGAGAACATTCAGAAATAATGTTTTCATAACTTGGAACGTTAGCAAAATGCTTTTAGAAGAGTTTTGTTAGCTGGGACTCTAATATTGATTATATGCAATAGTTCAGTAAAAAAAAAAGTTTTAGACATAACACGGGTTATTTTAAAGTTAAAACAAAGTCAAATCAAAAACATCTGTTCCTAAATTAATCCATGTTTTGAGCAAATAGGTTGAGTGCATGATTCACTGACTCATGCATAAAGACGGTCATTTTTTTGTTACTGAATGAATCGATCAGTTGAATCAGTGGTTAAAAACGACTCACTAATAATGCAGTCACCTGTCACCACCTCGTGGAGTATTGATGTAACAGTTTTCTTTCCTGTGTTGACACTGAGTATTTTATTAGAGGAAAAAAAAGTGTAGTTATGGAAAATTGTCTCTGAACAAAATAGAGTCTATTGTGAGAGGTGCTACAAGGACTATCTGACTGAATGCAGACAGCGAATGAGTGTGTGTGTGTGTGTGTTTGCGCTGTTTCTAATGAAGTTTAAACAGCACACTCAAAACACAGCTCAATTACCCTCCAAATACAGCCAAATCTCTCATATATTTGAGTGAATTGGTTGAGTGAATGATTTACTGACTCCAGCATAGATGGTCAATTTTTTCTTTCCTGAATGAATCGAATCTATTGAATGAATGGTTAAATGACTCCCTAATAATGACTGTCACTTGTTGCCACCTAGTGGTGCATCAGTGTACCAATTTTCTTTCCTGCATTGACATTGAGCATTTTATTAGACAAAAAACACTGTATCGTCATGAATATTGTTCTCTCTCATATTTTGAAATTAATTCAAGTTGTTTTGTCAACTTTTAGGAGTGCACAAGCACATAGATGAGCTCAATGCTAATAGACATGGACAGAAAGACATCATTTTGACAAGTGTTCAGAATGATTAATGTCAGGAGGAATTAGAGCTGCTTGTGTTGTGATGCTGATGCGGTCTGTTGTAAGAGGTGCTGTAAGGACAATCTGACTGAATGCAGACGGTGTGTGTGTGTGTGTGTACTATTTCTAATGAAGTTTAAACAGCACACTCAAAACACAGCTCAATTACCCTCCAAATACAGCCGGTTGAAGTGAGCGCAGCACTGTGTGTGTGTGTGTGTGTGTGTGTGTGTGGGAGGTTGTAGTATTGCGGTTTGATTGCTCACAAATGGAAATCAGATATGCATGACTCAAATGATACTTCAGCGCCACTGTGAATTGTTCTGCAATATGTCAATGGATGTCAAATTGATGCGGTTATTCAGAAGCACAGACGCTTACCTGACTCGACGTACAGCTGCTTCCCTACAGGCGATACGGATCTGAAACTTTAATATAACTATAGGAACACTTTAATATTTCACGGAGACATGAAGACTTTAAATGTTTCAGTGTTGCTGCAGGGCCACAGAGGCTTTTATACTCGAAACAAGTTTTTTGATTGTCTAGTTTAAGTTTCTTAGTCTGGCTTGTGACAGAGTCTATAGTCAAATGTATTTATGTAGTGCTTTTCATAATACACATTCAAGTAAAGTGTTACCGAAAGGTATAAAGCTTTGTAATAACATTAAAGGAATAGTTCAGCCAAAAATGAGTATTCTTGCCCTCAGGACATCCAAGATGTAAATGAGTTTGTTTCTTCATCAGATTTGGAGAAATGTAGCATTCCATCACTTGCTCAGCAATGGATGCTCTGCAGTGAGTGGGTGCCGTCAGAATGAGAGTCCAAACAGCTGATAAAAACATCATAATAATCCACAAGTAATCCACACCGCTCCAGTCCATCAATTAACGCCTGGTGAAGCCAATAGCTGTGTGTTTGTAAGAAACAAATCCATCATTAGGAAGTTTTTAACTTTAAACCATTGCTTTTGACTAAAATACAAGTCCACAATCCATAACACTTCCTCCAGTAAAAAGTTGTCTGGTCTGAATCACGAGAAAAATCTGCACAGATCAAGCACCATTTACAAGCCAAAGCAGTCCAAGAGTTTTAAACAAATATGTGACCCTGGACCACAAAACCAGTCATAAGGGTCATTTTTTTAAAATTGAGATTTATATATCATCTGAAAGCTGATAAATAAGCTTTCCATTGATGTATGGTTTGTTAGGATAGGACAATATTTGGCCGAGATACAACTATTTGAAAATTTGGAATCTGAGGGTGCAAAAAAATCTAAATATTGAGAAAATCGCCTTTAAAGTTGTCCAAATGAAGTTCTTAGCAATGCATGTTACTAATCAGAAAAGTTTTGATATATTTACTGTAGGAAATTTACTAAATATCTTCATGGAACCTTGATCTTTACTTAATATCCTAATGATTTTTGGCATAAAAGAAAAATCAATAATTTTGACCCATACAATGTATTTTTGGCTATTGCTACAAATATACCCCAGCGACTTAAAACTGGTTTTGTGGTCCAGGGTCACATATACGGGTTGATTTTGATGTGAGAGACAACAGGAGATGGACTTTTTCACTGGAGGAAACATTATTATGGATAATATACTAGGATTTTTGTCAGAAGCAATGGTTTTTATGTTAAAAACGTCTTAATAATGGCTTTGTTTCTTACAAACACGCAGCTTTTGTCTTCTCAAGTCATTAACTGATGGACCGGAGTGGTGTGGATTACTTGTGGATTATTGTGATGTTTTTATCAGCTGTTTGGACTCTCATTCTGACGGGACACATTCACTGCAGAGCATCCATTGCTGAGCAAGTGATGGAATGCTACATTTCTCCAAATCTGGTGAAGAAACAAACTCATCTACATCTTGGATGGCCTGAGGATAAGGACATTATCAGCAAATTTGAAGTAAACTATGCATGAATTAACCCTTTAACAGAGATTGATCTCAAATATTTAAGACGTAAAACACAGAGACAGTCATAAATCGTAAACTCTCACCCACGGCCACATTTGGATCCATGTGCTGTAATGGCAACCTGAATCTGTTGCTATGAGACGGGATGTTTCATTAGAGGAATCAACATAGTGATGAAGGCAGATTGTGTGTGTGTGTGTGTGTGTGTTTGTGCGCTCAAGGTCAGCACACACATTCATATTGTAACTGTGCAGCGATATCTCGTCTGCATGATTGCGTTAGATTACATCATGTGTATGTTATCAAGCAGAATCTTATATGTTGCATCTTAAGCAGTTTTCAGTATAACAGAGTGAGCAAAATAACTAGAAACATAAATACATATGATACAGTGCTGCGTATGGAAAGGTTTCTCCCTGTGATTCATGCCGTCTCTGTCTTTTATAACGTGACACTTTCATAGGCACTTTAATTACTGTAATCAAACAGTCGTTGAAACGAATCTGTTCTTACGTTCGCTCACATTCACAAATGTTTTGAAATGCTTCAAGGGTTTCTGGTTTCAGTCGGCAAACTTTAATTCACATCCACAGTCGACGAGCGCTGCCAGATGTGCTGCATGAAATGAACAGGAAATAATTGCCCTTGTCTGACCTATAAAAAAACAGAATTAATGTAATAAAACCACATTAAACATCAGATTCAGGTGATCAATGGACCATATGCACGGAGAATTCTTTAGAACTTCCGCATAAAGATAAGCCATCTCGTAAACTTCTGCTGAAGCTCATTTTATATGTGCTATACATAGGTAGAGACTCTCACAGAAACCTCTCCTGCCTCGTTCTTATCAGAAACTGAGAAACAAAAAAATTGCAACATCGTAATTAACATACAGTTATGTGTTATTTAACAACATACAATTTTATATTCCAAGCCTGGTAATCCCTAGACACATAACTGTACATTTAAATGCAGACAAATAAACACTGTTGTAACTGTTTAGGCTAAAGTTAGCTAGCTAGCGATACTATCTCTTATATGATATCATAATGGTATTCTTGATAATCAATAGCTTACCTTCATAGTCATGAACACATTTTTAAAATCTTATCACATTTTAAAGCCTTTATTATTTTTCAACTCTACAGCTGTGCTGTAAAATTCACTTTAAATATTCGCTTTTTATTCATGAATACAACATGAAGAACTGTGCCAGTGTCTTGGCGGAAAACAAAGACTTTTAAGATGAAAATGACATGAAATTACTAATATAACCAGGAGATGGCAGAAGAGAATCACTCATTGGCTGCAGCTGCTATTTCAACTATCTAATTTTTCACGTCTTGCTTTTGGATTTATTATAAAATGACTACATCTTTTAATGTTTTATCTTTAACTGTAAAAGTTGCTGAATAAATTCAGCCAACACAGACTTGTTGCTGCTGTAGTTTTGTTACTCTAAATTTAGTCTGAATCGCTTACTGCAGGTTTCTGTAGTGTAGTGGTTATCACGTTCGCCTCACATGAAAAAGGTCTCCAGTTCGAAACGAGAGAGTTGGACTTGTAACCCGAAGGTCGCGGATTCGAGTCTCAGGTCCGGCAGGGATTGTAGGTGGGGGGAGTGAATAACCAGCACTCTCTCCACCCTCAATACCACGACTGAGGTGAGACGCTTGAGCAAGGCACCAAACCCACAACTGCTCCCCGGGTACCGTAGCATTGCGGCGCATTATTTCCAAATAATATTATTTTACACACATTTTTTCTTAGTGTTTTTGGGATCTTTATACATAAAATATATATACAGTGCCTTGCAGAAGTATTCAAACACCTTCATTTTTTTTTACGTTTTATGTTGCAGCCTTACGTTAAAAAGCTTTAAATTACTTTTTTTTCCCACAACAATCTACACTCAACATAATGACAAAGCAAATAATAGGTTTTTAACATCTTTGCAAATTTATTATACATAAAAAACATAAATGATTCCATTGCATAAGTATTCAAACCCTTATCTGGGACAGTTGAAATTTAGCTCAGGAGCATTCATATTGCTTGTAGATGTTACTACACTTATAGTGAAGTTAATCTGTGTCAAATTCAATTGAATGCATTTGATTTGGAACAGCACACACATCTTAATTAAAGGTCTAACAGCTGAAAATGTATATCAGAGCAAAAACCAAGCCCTGAGGTCAAAAGAACTGCCTGTAGAGCTCAGAGACAGGATTGCGTCAAGACACACATCTGGGGAAGAGTTCAGAAAAAATTCTGCTGCATTGAAGGTTCACAGAAGCATGTAGCTTTCATTATCCATAATGGAAGACGTTTGAAACAACTAGGACTCTTCCTAGAGCTCGCCTCCTGGCCAAACTGAGCAACAGATGGAGAAGGGTCTTGTCTAAACTGGTGACCAAGAAGCTGATGGTCACTCTAGTTGAGCTCCATGATCATATATGCAGATGGGAGAAACCTACAGAAGGACAAACATCACTGCAACACTCCACTGATCTGGGCTTTATGTCAGTGTGGCCAGACTCTTCTCCTCAGTGAAGACACACAAAAACCCACTTGGAATTTGCAAAAAAGCACCTAAAGGACCCTCAGACTCTGAGAAACAAGATTCTCTGGTCTGATGAACCTCAATTCTAAGCATCATGTTTGAAGGAAACCAGCTCTGCTCATCACCTGCAGAGTACCATCCAAAAAGTAAAGTGTGCTGGTAGCAGCCTCATGCTGTGGGGCTGTTTTTCAGCGGCAGGGACTGAGGGACTCATCAGAGTAGAAGAAAAGCTCAATGCACCAAAATATTGAGATAGCCTTAATGAAAACCCAGTCCAGAGCATTCAGAACCTCAGGCGGGCAGAAGGTTCACCTTCCAACAGGACAATGACCCTAAACACACAGCAAGAGTGGCTTATAGACAACTCTGTGAATGTCCTTGAGTGACCCAGCCACAGTCTGGCCTTGAACCCAATCAAATATTTCTGGAGAAACCTGAAAATGTGCATCCTCCCCATCCAACCCGACAGAGCTTGAGAGATGAACAGGTGAGGTGAAGAATGGCAGATAATTGCCAAATGCTGATGAGCAAAGCTTGTTGCATCAAACAAAAAAGACTTGAGGCTGTAAAGGTGCTTCAGCTAAGTACTGAGTTAAGGGTTTGAATACTTATGCAACATACTTATTTCAGTTTTTTTTATTTTTTATAAATTTACAAAGTTGTGACAGTTCTGTTTTTGCTTTGCCATTATGGTGTGGAGTGTAGATTGATGTGGAAAAAAAAGTAATTTAATGTAGTTTAACATAAAGCTGCAACATAACAAAACGTGAAAAAAATGAAGGGGTTTGAATACTTCTGCAAGGCACTGTAGGTGCATTTTGAATTTTTATGATGCGGATCTCTTGCATGAGGATGATCATATTTGGGGGGTCCATAGCATCTAAAAGATTGAAAACCTCTGGTCTAGTGTGGTGGTGAGAAACAGCGATTATGGCCAGCGAGGCGATGTTGAGGTGGTTTTATATGAACGGTGGTGTAATATCACAGCATGACAGGTGTGAAAATGAGAGTCATTACTCCATTAGAGTAGACATCAGGTAAGCGCTTCATGACAGTATCCAGCTAAGAGGATTAGTGTGGCTGTTATTAACAATCACATGCTTAAAACAGCCTTTACTGTCCGCAGACGGAATTAAACAGGGAATCTGTCCAGTCAGAGAAGACCGTGGGAATTGAAATGCACAGGATGAATCAGACACATTTTCTATCTTCCTTTTAGAGCTTTTTTCAGGTACAGATGGGAAAGATGCATGTAGTGGATTCCAACGTCTTTGATGAATGACCTTTTAAATGCTTAATCTGAGATTCCCGGATGAATCTCAGAAGCGAGGAAAGTGGAGAGGAGAGTGTAGAGGTCATTATCTGGCACCAGCGGTCAGCACAGAGCAATCTGATCCCAACATCCAGAACAATAAACCCACATTTCACATCAACCAGTGCGCTTCCTGGCATTCACCGGCACACTTACAAATACGTGCTGCTAGGAACATTATAAAAGTTATGAAAATGTTATTTCTGAATGTTCTCTGAACGTTTAAAGCATCTAGATCTTTAAAATGTTTAAAAAAAAATGTTGTTGGTTATATTCAAATGTTAATGAAACATTCTATTTAAACATTAAGGGAACATTCCATATTATCATTTTGTAAGCATTACGGGAAACAAGTAGTAACATTTAAAAAACGTTAGACGAACATCAAACTGAAAAGTAGTATAAATGATCTTTTTTGTTCTAACAATTTTTGTTAATTTTATTAGTTTGTCTAACATTTTTAAAGCAATAGGTGAAGGTCCAACTTAGAGATTTCATATAAATGTTTACTGAACGATGTATGTTTCTGTGTTAACATATTTGAGAACATTATTAGTTTGTCTAACTTTTAAAAGCATTAGGCAAACATCCAAATAAAATGTTTCGGTAAGAACATTCCATGAATAATGTACTGCATAAGTAATATTTTTGCTAACATTTTGAGAACATTACTAGCTTAAAAAGTTATATTAATGTCCAACTAAATCGTTTCCAAAAAATATTCCATGAGCAATGTATAAATAATGTTTTTGTGCTAACATTTTGAGAATGTTATTATTTTGTCAAACACTTAGAATCATTAGATGAACATCCAACTAAAATGTTTCAGAGAAACATTCCATGAATGGATGTATGAATAACGTTTTTAGAATGTTATTAGTTTGTCTAATGTTTAAAAACTTGGAGCGTCCAGTCGGAACTTTTTAGAAAAATAGTTCCATGAACATGTATAAATTACATTTTTGTGCTAATGATTTTGATATTAGTTTGTTTAAAGGGGACATAACACACACAGTTTCACCCAATCTCATGTTAATCTTGAGACCTATAGAGTAGTAATGCATCCTTCATATCTCCAAAAAGTCTTTAGTTTTATCATATTTATAAAAGAAAGATACAGCTTTACGATTCTTTCCGAAAAAAGCCGAGCTCCTGGAGGCAGAGCTAAAGAGTGACGAGCACTTGAGCGCCGATTGCCAACAAAACACAGACATTTGATGCCGTTTCACTTACCGTCTGCAGTTCTGATTCATGACCGGGATCTTTTATAGCTGGGACTGCTCCATCTTTCAGTATCAAACAATGTACAAGTCCAGCGTCGAACTAGGCCTTGTTTATAAAATGTTCGTTGTCAAACACACTTGAGAAACTCTGTTTCTGCCCCGGAAAAACAAACTGCATCCACTGTTTACGTAACGCTGAGTTCTTCGGGAAGCTGAACAAGGTTATCTTTCCCTCACAACCAAAAACACACTTCTGTCAAGACATTCTTCCAGAACGAGTCCTGTGCAGTGCAGCCGAATGAAGCGTGTTGATGGGTGCGCTGTCGCGCTCGCTCCGGTCAATGCGTGCGCGGGCGCGTTCTTCCGGGAGAAATGCCCATATAAGGAGTTCCCCCATTTTTGTTTTCGTCAGCAAGAGCCACGATCGAAAAAAAACTCTCCGAAACTTGTACGAACCCCGAAGTGAGATTTTTGGCAAAGAAATACTCTGTTATACGTCCAAATTGTTGTCCATGTTTTGTCCATGTTTAGCATGAGAATCCAACTCTTTAACAGTGTAAACAGCTCTGAATGCATGAAACAGCATTGTACCCCCCCTTTAACATTTAAAAACATTATACAGCCATCCAACTAAAATGTTTCCGAAACAACGTTCCATCAACAATGTATTACTAATGTTTTTGTTACATTTTCAGAAAAGAAGTTTAATGAACGATGTATGTTTGTTTGTTAATGTTTAAAAAACATTAGCTGAGCATCCAAACAAACAGTTTTAGAAAAAATGTTCCATGAACAATGTGTGAATAATGTTTTTGTGCTAATGTTTTGATAACATTATTAGTTTGTCGACCATTTAAAAAATGTTAGGTGAAAGTCCAACTAAAACTTAAAAAAAAAAACATTTTATGAACAATGTAACATTTTTCTGCTAATGTTTTGAGAATGTTAATAGTTTCTCTAACACTTAAAAAACGTTAAATGTTTTGAGAACATCATTAATATGGCTAACATTTAAAAAATGTTAGACAAAGGTCCAACTAAAATGTTTCAGAAACAACATTTCATGAAAGATTTATAGATAAGTTTTTGTGCCAATATTTTGAGAACATTATTAAAGTCCAGATAACTCTGAACAAACGTTCTGTTGACGTTACTGGAAGAACATTTGTTTATAACCTTAAACCAGAACATTAACCAAAGCTCTGGGAAAGTTGTCTACTGTCTGGGATTTTTCTGGATGTCTGTGACCACATGAAGAGACGTCAGGTCTTGAATCTGTCCCTCATTTGATAGATTTGTCCAGCTCCTGTCATCAGCTTCGCGGAGTGTTTCTCAGACAGAGAATCAGAGGCGTCCGATCTGTCTGCTGAACTCAGAGCTCGTGTTTATGCTCCGTCTAGAGCAGCAAACAGTGGCCGCATTAGCAGTCTGTGAGCTGTCTGTCAGTCGGCCATCTGTCTGTCAGCTGACCGCTGCAGGCCATCAGACGCGCTCGTCTCGCTCTCACACCACAACAAACTGACTGAAGAAGCAACATACTGCAGCATCATGCTGATAATGGGTTTATGGCAACATAACATGTTAGACTTTCACAACTGATAGTCTATCTTATAAAATCTTTTCATTTCAACTTTTTTCAATTTTATTTCCTTGCATTTTAAATCTGAATTTAAAATGAAAATGATTCAATTATATTTAATTATTAAAATTAAAATTATAATTTATTGTGGCTGAAATTTTCAAATGTTATGTTGTAGTTGAGATATATATATATATATATATATATGTTTAAGCAAATGATACATATATTTTAGCAAATTATGTATATTTTATACATATATATATATATATATATATATATATATATAATTTTTTAAATAAATACATATTTATAATTTATTAAATTTGTACTATTAAACTTGTATTTAAAAATTATATATGAATTATATGTTTATATTATATATGTATACATTTTACATATACTGTATTTATTTATTCTAAAAGTGTATTTAAAAATTATACTGTATTTAATAAAATATACTGTACTTTATTAAATACAGTATAATTTTTACATACACTTTTAGAATAAAAATTGCTAGAAACAAAGATGTATAATTCGCTGAAATGAGTTACTGAATAAATCAACATTTAAGATTATTTTTCACCATATTTTACTGATACAGAAGAGTCTGATTATTTTGTTGCATATCTCATAAGTGAAGAAGTTAACTTTGGCATTGCTGATTATATTAATATTTGCAGTCATGTAGAGTTGCAGATTAGTCTGATCGTTCAGTGTAATGTGTGGCATGCTGTCAGACGGATGTTTTCTTGTCAGCGTCAGCAGGTCGGCCGCGCTGTGAGGTGCTGCTCTGATGTGTTAATATAAGCTGCTTTATACGCAGGGTGAGTCAGACACAGATACGCTCACCAGCCGCTTTACCTCCAGCAATCAGTCCTCCGGGAGCTTTACTCTCACTCAGACACACATCCATATAAAAAAAAAAATTAAAAAAAGAAAAATGAGCGCACACTTTCTGGTTGTAAGTGGAGAATCGCAGCTGTGAGTGATGATGAGCAGACGGACAGATAAATTTAGCAGCCCAGTGACTGAAGGAACTTAAGATTTGTGTGTGTTTCCTGGAACTGTTTTTTTTTATTTATATTTTTAAAAATATCTAAAAAAAAGTCCTTTATTTTTACATTATTTGACATTATATTCAGAAAAATGTAACATTTTTTCCCCCACCAAAAATATTACTTTTATGCAAAAAATAATTACGTTTAATAAATTAAATGTTCTTAAATGATTAAATATTAAATGTATTTATTAAATATAACATTTTATTTGTATATTTTTTTTTAATTATATTTTTATATTAAATTAAATTTTATTTTTTTTAGCATTTGTTGTACTTCTATTAACTATTACATATAATAAATTGAAATGGAAAATAAATTTAAACAACAATTAATAAATAGTAATATTACAACAAAATGACAAAAACTTTAACCAAAATTAAAAATTAAAACTGAAAATATAAAAATAAAAGCAAAATAAAATGATAAAAAGCTAAATAAAATAAAAATATTAAATAAAACTATACAGGTATATAAATAATACTGAAATAACACTAGTCACCATAAGCGTTCAAATATGCCCATGTTTTCTGTCATTATTCAGCAGTGTATATAATTTTTTTTTAAAACATACTGGCATTTTTGTTACTTTTGGTGGCATTTTTACTGCTCAGCTGGTACACACTTTTTTGTTAAGTAAATGTTGGTTTAATGCTGAATAACTCGAGCTCATGTGTTTGTGAATCCAGCTCTGAGAGGATTGTTGGTGTTCGTGAGCAGTAAGACACTGAAGTCTTTTAAAAAGGATCTCATCCGGCTCTTACTGGTGACACCTCATGTTTTATTGTGCGATTAGTCTGTGCTTCTCCTCCAGCTCCATTAGTTTAGGGAGGTACCGTCCCAGTTTTATGACAAATCGCTCGGCTCGGCCCGTCCATCCGTATCCTCCTGAGACCCAGCAAAATAAAATGATTTTTAGCTTTCTTTTATATCATTTACGTGTTTACTGCATAAGAAACATACGAAAGAATTGTTTTTACTTTTAAAATAAATATTTTTTTCCATCAAGGATGAGTTAAATTGATCAAAAATGACATTTATAAATATCAAATAAATGCTTTTCTTTTGAACTTTCTATTCATCAAAAGAATCCTGAAAAAAAAAAGTATTTGTTATTTATATTCAGCAGCACAACTGTTTTCAACATTGACAATAATCAGAAATGTTTCTTGAGCAACAAATCAGCGTGGTAGAATGATTTCTGAAGGATCACTGAAGACTGGAGTAATGATGATGAAAATACAGATTTGATCACAGAAATAAATTACATTTTATAAAATATTCAAATAAAAAATAGATGTTTTATTTTGTAATATTATTTCACAATTTTCACTGTTTTGTATCCAATAAAAGCAGCCTTGGTGAGGCTTCTTTCAAAAGCATTATAAAATCTTACCAACACCAAACTTTCGAATGATAGTGAGTATGAAGTGCATTTTGGCACAGAAATAAGATATTTTATAGTATTTACTTCCGGATTGAGCAAAATGACAAAAATGAATCACTGGAGTTTATAACCTGAGCCAAACACATGAAAACGGTGAAATCTACAGCTACAGTCAAGCTTGATTTCATCAGGTAATAAATCATGTCAAACAAAGCCAATTATAGCATTACAGTAGTGATTGGTGACCAAGTAAAGAGATTTTTTGTCTTCGGAGAATCTCTTATCCATCACATTACTGACACTCGACAGAGATCAATGGACTTTTTATTGATTGAAAATTAGCAGCAATGACAAAAGAAAGAGAATGAATTGACTGATCTTCTGCTAATTGAGCCGAAACGTCTCCTTTCACGTACGGCGTATGAAACTCAGCTGACCTATTGACTCACAAACCCATTTCAGGGTCATTGGTGAGGGATTTCAGAGCAGCGTCCCTCCTCTCCACATGTTTTGTGTGAACGTTTGAGCTGTTATAAAGATGTTTGTCCTCCGTCCTGCTCAGCCTTCTGGGTAAATGACTTTAATTAGCTTCGTTCAGCCGCTCTGATTCATTAGTTTTATCAGCCTTATCGCTTTATTATTCCACCTGCAATTACACAGCGGGCCGCGCACCTGACCTTGCCGTCCCGTCAGAGGACAAGCGGGTCAAGATGTAGAGCAGGGCTGATTTATGTGCAGGGTTTGGTGTCCCATGTGTGGAGACTTTAAAGTGTCATTAAACCTCCATTTCAGCACGGGTCAAAACCATAGATTAGAAAAATGCTCCAGTTAGTATCGGAACTCCTAATAATTAGGCTACATCCTTGAATGTGATTGGTTGAGTTGTGTTCCAAGAACGGTGATTTAAATTTTGACAACACTGGAAATTTTCACTGTTTGTCAAATTAGTGTTTTGTTACATCAATACACCAGTAGGTGGTGACTTTATGAGTGAATCATTGAATCACTCAAAAACAATTCATTCAAACATGCAGATTCATTCGGGAACAAAGCAAGTGGCTATTGTTATGAGTGAGTTATTGAATCATTCATTCAAACAATTTGTTCAAAAACACTAGTTCCTTCAGGAACAAAGCAAGTCATTGTCTTTATGAGTGAATCATTTAATCGTTCATTCGACAAGTTTGTTCAGAAATACTAGTTCCTTCAGGAACTAAGCAAGTGTGTGTTTTTGTCAGTAAATCTTTGAATCACTCACAAATGATTAGTTCAATCACACTGATTCATTCAAGAATGAAGAAAGTTGATGTCTTTATGAGTGAGTCATTGAATCATTCATTCAACTGATTTGTTCAAAAACAATGTTTTATTCAGGAATGAAGCAAGTTACTGTCTTTATGAATGGATCATTGAATCATTCACAAATGATTTGTTCAAACACACTCATTCAGGAACAAACTTAGTGACTGTGTTTATGAGTGAATCATTCACAAACGATTCCTTCAAAAACACTGATTTGTTCAACAACCAGTGACTTGTTACTGAATCATTCATGCAACTGTTTTTGTTCAGAAACTACACAAGTGAATGCACTCTTGCTGACAATTTTGAAAGTGTTTATTTATGAAACTGGCATTGATTTATTTGTGTATTTTTTGTTTTATTATAGCATACCTGTAATTCTTATGATAACATGATAAATGCATGCATTGAATTCACAATATCCAAATCACTATCTGCTGTTTACACTGTGTAAGTATCTACCTTTCTTTACACGTAGTCTAGTGTATCCTGCCTACTTTAGGCTGATTTAAGCTGCTGTGTGTATGTGTTCAGTGGTCCAGAAGGGAGATATTGCATCATTTGTAGTGCTGGCGACAGCGGGATCTTTAACCAGCCAACAGGAGTGTGTCTAATCGGAGCTCGAGAGTTTCTGCAAGCGTTTACCTTTTTCACAGTCACGGGAAATCCAGCACTAAGTGGCGTTTTAGATCCAATCTGAACAAAATCACCCAGAGCGGTGAAAAACAGAGAGATGGATGCTGAATAGCAGTTTCAGGCTAATAGACGTTCGACCAGATGAGCAGCGGAGCGAGAGACTCTCACCAAATGAGAGTCTGTATATATTATTATATCTGAAAACCAGTAGCCATTGAATTGAATAGTTTGGGTTCTGTTGTGAATTTTAACATTAAATATTATAGTTTTGGGCCAACTGTGACCATTCCCTGCACAGTGTACAGCAGGGGTCCGTGAAATAAATGTAGGGCCCTATGATTTCTGAAATGCGGAAAAGGCAGACAGTATCACAAAATCAAGTCATAAAAATGGAATTTACTGAATAACTCGGAATTTCACACAATTTGGCAAATTTCAGTTGAATAAATCAAAAGTAGGGCTGTACACTGAATAAACTTAATTGCTATTTAAAAAGATATGAAGTTCTAAGGTAGATATGAAGTTCTAAGGTAAATATGAAGCAATAGAAAACTATCGTTATATCAGACTCAAAGATCTTCATGACAACTCATCAAAATAAAATTTTGGTTTAACTTGAAGAAATTGTGACAAACATATTACTGTTGTACAACAGAACAGTAATAATAATAATAATAATAAAATTATGAAAACTTTTAGTAAACCTTTGTTGTGCAGCCCTTTGTTTGCCTAAATAAATAAATAAATAAATAAAAGGAATTGTTAAATTTTCATTTGATTGATACATTTTAAAACATTAATTGGTGTTAATATTTTATGCTTTCATTTCATTATCACATTTTTGATAATAAATTTGTGTTAAATCATAAATGCAGACAAATGAAAAGACAACACATAATTTCTAATAAAAAATAAAACCTGTCATATTATTCTAAACATTTTAATAAATGAAGTTGTTAAAGTTTTATGAATTCAATTGATCAGACATGCTTATGCTTTTTAATTATTAAAATTTAATTAAACCATTAGAAAAATGTAGAAAAAAAAAACAGATTTCATAGGGCCCTAAAAATGTAATTTATGTTCAACTTCTAATTAATCGTTGTTAAATTGTATACATTGTATTATTTCAATTAATTAGACATTTTGATTTAACCATCAAAACAGAGTCCAGAAAAAATTCAATGGAAAAAAAGAAATCAGAAAAATTCTAACAAGTTACAATGGCATCGAACACAAATTATTATTAGAATTATGAAGGGGTCCTTGAAGATTTCTCTCCACCGTAAATTCCCCAAAAGTTCATTTTTCCTGGTTTACAGCATCAGTTGAGAGATTTTTGTACCTGGAATTCCAAATGAATCAAGTGAATCAAGGAAATATACTGTATATACACAAATCAGTTGAATGAATAATTCAATGACTCGTGCAAAGACACTATATATATACTTAATATATTAAATACACTATATATATTGAAACAGGAAGACAACAGGATGAAAGACACAATGTTTGTGTTCACAGCATGAGACTTGATGCTTGTTCTCACGTCTTATTTTGGGATTTGGAAACGTAGGGGGTAATTTTGGGTATTTTGAGCGACCTTTCACCAGATTAGATGCGCTGCAAAATGATCCAGGCGTTCGGATGTGTGATGTCTTCTTCCAGTGATCTGACAGGATCTTATCTCAGGCAAGACGATAAATTTGGAGTTTTCTGAGAGCCGGATATGTGGCCCTGAGCTAAAAGTGTGTGGCGTCCCGGGTCGGTTAGTGTGCATTCTGGCCGCTGGCTGTGAGGAAATGTTCCAGCGCTGCCTGTAAGACTTTCACATCAGCTGTCTCACTGTTTCTTATAAAACGCATGTGATGCTGCTGAATATTCCCTGATGTGAGGCGCTTCATGCATATGCATGAGAATAAAGACAATTAGACATGCTCATATTCATGCATATTGCAATATGATGCTGATACTGTAAACACACTTTTACGGAGGTCAGTGTTGCTTGCATCTGTTGTATCTACAATGCCACAGCAAAAAGATGTTTTTTATTTCAGACAACTATTTTAGACATTTAAAAACAACCAGTTTTTGCAGCTTTACTCACTACCTGCTCGGAAAGATTCAGTTCATTACGCTGATTCAAAACTCTTTTTGAACGATTCCATAAAAGATCTGCTCATAAGAATCATTTGTTTATGAATCGGTCTACCTAGATTTAGCTGTGTTTCTTAAATTATTTTGTATTTGTAATTAAGATTTTTAAAATATTTTCACTCCAAGCATTTATTTGATTTAAAAAAGGCTGTAAAAACAGTAATATTGTAAACTATTTTTGTTTTTACTGTAAGAATGATTTCTGAAGGATCATGTGACACTAATGATGCTGAAAATTCAGCGTTGAATCACATGAATAAATTACATTTTAAAATCTATTCACATAGAAAACAGTTATTTGAAATTGCAACAATATTTCATAATTTCACTTTTTTTTTAACTGAATTTCTGATCAAATAAATGCAGGCTTGGTGACCAAAAGATACTCCTTTCAGAAACATTAAAAATCGTAGTTATTCCAAACTTTTGACCTATAGGAAATATTTTAGATTTGTGAGTTTAAAGTCTGAATTGAGTTTAAAAAGACAAAAATACAACATAAAGAGGGAAAGAAGGAAAGAAACAATTAAATGAAGGTCTCAACCTGAGCAGACTGATTCATAAACATGATTCTTACGATCGTTTCTTTTAAGGAATCATTTAAAAAGACTCGTGAGTTCTTGCTTTGAATTATTCTAATGAATCACTAACTGAACTATTCAGTGTGGCTAGTGAATGAATCACTACTGGATAAGGCTTTAAATTATTTGTCATGTGATTCAGCCTTAAAATTTGTCCAGAATAAGGATGTTTTGGATCTTTAGTGCACCGATTTGATCTTAAAACGCATTGATTTTGCAGCAGAAATCACATCATCCTGTTGTAATGGCTGTTGAAGAAAAGAGTCTAACTCAGTTCTGCTCTCTGTCAAAATGAGAGAGTGTTGTATAAGAGCCAGACTGAGACTGAAACTTTCTTGAAGCTTCTTAAATACTTTAACTGGATGTTGGAGGTGAGAGAAGAGAGGCTCAAAGAGAGAAACGCATCAGGGTTTTTTTTCATTTTCATACTGCAAATGTGTGTTCGTTGTTTCCGGCAGAATTCTCGAGCAGACGTCTGCGAGATCTTTACACCAGAGCGGCTGCATCCATCTCCCTCACCGCTGTCTGCTTTCTGACACCGCGTGAAAACAAAACGAGCCGCAGTTCACTGACCCGCTTCTGCAGCTGGAAGTAAAGTGGCTTTAGACAGAAACAATGGAGAGATGATTCTTTTATCTGCGGTTGGCATTAAAATGGACTGATGTATCGCCAGGCCAGTATTTGAGATTATCAGCACTGGTTTTGCCCGTTTGGACGATTAGCAGAAGCGCTTCTTGTGTCAGATCCAAAGTCTACCGAGAGCTTTGTCAATGGATAATCCACAATTTGCATGAATAAAATAAAGCCTGTTTTAAGACTTTGTGCATTTTGAGGAAAATAGCCATCATTTTCTTTTTGTGCAAAATATAATTTCATTTAATTCTGAAATATGATGCAGACATGTTGGTGTAAAAAATAGTGTTGGATTTTCACTCAGCAATTTCACAAATTATAACAAAAAATGACAAGTAACACACTGAATTTAAGTTATGAAGTAGAAATATTTTTTCGTATAAAATGTACTCCAATAAACATTTAATCCAATTAAATGCGTTTTACAATGTTTGAGGACAAAAAGTAAATGCAGTTCGATGGATAATACACAAATTGCATTAATAAAAGAATAATAAGCAAAGTTAACCGAGTATCATTGAGATACCATTATAGTTTTTAGTAATATTTTGAATAATTTAATAAACATTTTAATTTTAGTTACACGATTAGTAATGTTTTTAGTAATTAGTGTGTTTTTGTCTTTTTTAAATATGTATAGTTTAGTATAGTTTTTATTTCAGTTTTAGTTTTTTAGTTATTCTCATTTTAATTTAAACCAAATTAAAATGAGAAACTAGATGAAATGAAATCATTTTTGTTATTTTATTTTAATTTATTTTGGTTAATGTTTATTATTTACATTTAGGTGCTAAACGTTCTGTTTTTAAAAGTACAGCATTTTTATTTATTTTTTTTAAATTTTATTTAAAGTTTTATTTAAAGTGTGGTTTTTTATTGCAGATTGTACAAATAATTAATAGCAGTGGATTTCTAGTTCACAGCATGCAGTGGAAGAGTAAAGGTTGAAATGAAGTGTTATTTTCTGTGTTTTTGAACAAAACTGAATAATTCTTTATATTTAATGTTCTGGTATTTGGGGTTTAGAGGAATTTCTGATATGATTTTGAGTCTTTTAGGTTAAGGTCGTTTATTGAGGACGGATGTTAAATGTGGCAGTGATGTGACTGTCAGATGATGGATAGCACAATGATCTGGACGGGTCACACATTCGATGAGGTCAGACTCAGAGGTGCGTCGCTCATTGACATGCCATTTGTAAAGGCGGTTATGAAGAATTGCGCGTCCATCTTTAACACACACACATTTATCAGTTCTGAAGGGTTTTTGATGAGGAGCGTTAAGAGAAAATGGCATCGCTGAAAATAGCTTCACCAATGGCCTCAACAAACAGCCTGAGAGTCAAGAAAACACAGTGGGATATAGAGGCATCACAATAGCTTCTGTCCAGTCTTTATGGATCCAGTTTTAATTGACCACAAATGACATAATCTTTTTTTGTTTTTTTCTGTCATGTTTATTTTATTTTGTTTTATCATTATTTTATTTTATTTTATTTTAATGTCTGTTCATCAAATGGGTCCAGTTTTATTTGACCACAAATTTTCTTTTCTTTTCTTTTATTTGTCTGTACATCAAATTCTTTTATGGTTGCAATTTATTTTAATTGACCACAAATATCATCCTTTTTTGTCATATTTTTTGCATTTTTCATCATATTTTATTTTCCATAATTTTTTATTTTATTTTATTTTTTATGTATTTTATTTATGCATTTTTTATCATATTTTATTTTGTTTTGTGTCTGTTCATCAAAGTCTGGAGTTATGACTAAAGAAACCATTATCTTGGTAGAATACAAATTAAAATTTTCTTTTATTTTATTTTAAATTGGTCACTAATGCTTTACGGTCGTTACAGAGGTCAGTATGTATCCGTGTTTTGTTGCTGTGCTCGTCTCCTCCATTGATGGCATCTTAACGGGCAGCATGTTCAGCTCTGCCATACGGAGGAGCCGTGCCTGAGGAGGACGCCATCTGCCCGGCCTCCTCTCTCGCTGTCATTAACACCTTCTTTTTATAGCCGAGAGAATTGGGGGCGGACGACTTTAATGCTCTCAAACCGCTGTTGCACGACGTTTCTCTGTGCAAACACAGTGATGCCGTTTCCACAACCAGTCCGTAGTGTAGCTCCTCATACTGTTACTCTGACTGTTTCCTTCATTTACAAATTTGGCTTTTGTGAAGTGAGTCAAGCATCACTGTTGCACTGTGTGATCAGACTTATAATTTTCACCTAGTGGAAGATAAAACAGACAAAAATTTTTGGTCTAATAAGAAACCACTTAGCAACTGCATAGCAACACCCTAGCAACTACATAGCAACACCCTAGCAAGAGTATGGAAGCATGCCAGACAGTTCTCAGCATCCCTATCAACTGCATAGCAACACCCTAGCAACACCCAAGCAGGAGTAAGGCAGCATGCCAGACAGTTCTTAGTATCCCTAACAACTACATAGCAACACCCTTGCAACCACATAGCAACACCCTAGCAGGAGTATGACAGACAGTTCTTAGTATCCCTAACAACCGCATAGCAACACCCTAGCAACTACATAGCAACACCCTAGCAGGAGTATGCCAGACAGTTCATACTATCTCTAGCAACCACATGGCAATTTGGCAACACCCTAGCAAGAGTATGGCAGCATGCCAAAAAAAAACAAAACTCTCAGAACCTCTAACAGCTGCATAGCAACACCTTAGCAACTGCGTAGCAACGCCCACTAGCAGGGAGAATGGCAGCATGCCAAAAAAACCACTCAGAACCCTTAACAACTGCATAGCAACACCCTAGAAACTGAATCGCAATGATATAGCAATGCATTGACATGCCAAAAAGCTCTTAGAACTCTCTAGAAAAGCTCTCAGAACCTTTAACAATTTCATAGCAACACAAAGCTCTATGAGTATGGCAGCATGCCAGAAAGATCTTGGTATCCCTAACAACTGCATAGCAACGCCCTAGCAACCACAGGATGCCAAAAGCTTCTCATAACAACAACAAAGTAGCACCCTAGCAACTACATAGCAATGCCCTAGCAGGAGTATGACAGCATGCCAAAAAGAAAAAGACTTTCAGAACCCCTAACAGCTGCATAGCAATGCCCTAGCAACCACACAGCAACTGCATAGCAACGCCCCCTAACAGAGAGAATGGCAGCATCTCAAAAAAACTCTAAGAACCCTTAACAGCTGCATAGCAACACCCTAGCAACCACATAGCAACTGCAAAGTAATCAAAAAAAGCTCTTAGAACCCTTAAGAACTGCATAGAAACGCCCTTGGAACTGCATAGCAGTGCTCTGGCATCATGGTGTTGAGTTTTACATTAAAAGCAGGGTTTCATTTATACTAGGTTTTATTGTATAATTAGGTTTGATCTGGGAGTGTGTCAGAAAACACTCCTCTCAGAGAGGATCATACCAGTGCGTGTAAGAGCCCAGCAATCGTTTGCTCTCTCAGCATGTATAGCCATGACCAGTCCTATTAATACATGAGAGATAAGACAGTGTGGATGACTACAACACACACACGCACACTTCATCATAGTTAACCCTCTTATTTCAGATAACACACTCTTTGGGTTTGGTTATGTCATATGTTTTTAGTATTTCATTTTTTATGTTAGTACAGTTTCACGCCAAAGTTAGATCTTTTTTTGCTTATGTACCTTTAGGACTCAGTAAATGCCTCTTCATATGTGAAATGATAACTGTTACATGTTTAAATGCATTTATTTGTCTGTTCAGAACAGGTTATTTTTGCAGTTGAGTCTCAATAAATAATTTGAATGGATTACAAAAAGAAATATTTATGAGAACTGATGTATATGAACGTTGGAGGCTTGTGGGAGAGATTACATCACTAAACAGATGGAGAATCAGTGATAAATAAACACTCTTTATGCAGCCATGCACACACACCTGTCTGCAAACAAACACACACAGAGTCAGAAAGTAGCAGATGGTTTATGCTGGTGTTCAGAATGTCGGCTGTTTTCCCACACGGTTAGCAGTGCTGATTCCCATTTCAACTCTGATTCACAAGCTCTCAGTTTGGAAGATGGAAATGTTTTACAAAAACTATTAGGTAAAGGTTTATGGCAGCATGCCAAAAACCCACTTTGACCTTTAAGAATTGATTTCAGATCATGCATATTGCAATTAATCAGAAATTTGTTTGTTTTTACCCAGTGCTGGTGCAGAGAAAGAGCCATAAATGAAGGATGAGATGAGTGTGAGGCGTTTCTGTGTGTGTGTGTGTGTGTGTGTGTGTGTGTGTGAGAGAGAGAGAGAGAGAGAGAGAGAGAGAGAGAGAGAGAGTGTGTGCATGTTTGTGAGTGTGTGAGTGTGTGGGTGTGGGTGTGTGTGTGTGTCTTAGGAGTTTTTGGTGTCTGAATGTCACACAGGTCTTCAGATGATTGACTTCATGGGGATTTTGGTGCTTATTTTTTTGACATTATTGAAAACATACTCCAGCTAAGGTGTTGCTATGCAGTTAAAAAGAACAACTAGTTAAAATGAAGATCAAATCAGACTTGTGCTTATGTCTCCAGATGTTTCTCTAAAGAAAAATGCTTTAGTGGTGAAGCATTAACAAGAATTGCATGTTTATATTTCCTGAAGAAAATGCAATTCCTGTGTAAGTGTCAACATCATGATGCCAGAACGTTGTTATGTGGTTGCTAGGGTGTTGCTATGCAGTTTTTAGGGATTCTAAGAACTTACATACTGTCATATCCAGTTGCTAGAATGTTTCTCATTGCTGTAGAATATCAGATGAAATATGAATGTCTCAGGCTGATGATACACAGGGCAACCTTTTGAGCAATGTTGCCGTCAACAGGCAGCCAGTTGAGACACAGGGCCCACGACCAATCTAAAGTATCCAGAGAAAAAATTGTTACCCATTCTCAATGGAAAAGTGCCCAATTGCTCAAAAAGTTGCCCTGTGTATCATCAGCCTCAGACTAATTTATTAAGATAAGTCTGTAATCTGAACTCTGAAATCCCGATATGAACTCAAATGACCTGAACTGCTCCACATTCATATTATAACCTTACTGGATGACAACTATTGACATTTGAGTCTATTTTAGGAATTTCAGAGAAACACCTGAGACGAAGGTGAAACTGAGCTGTACTTGATAAATAAATGAAGCATCATTGAAAGCTCGGATCAGTCTGAGCAATCCGAACCTCCTCCTCCTCCTAGGGTTGTAAATATTTGTTCTGTAATTTTCAGACACCAATTACGGCAGCCCTGAGACGCTCAGAGCAGCGCTTTACAGGTGTTTTACCCTCAAATGAACAAATGCAAATGTAGACAGAAAGGCCTCAGACGCTTTGACATGCAGTCAGGCTGAGCGCTGGAGCTGTGAGAGATCTGTGAGGACAGAAATAATCTCACAGGCTGTCAGTGAGACTGATGACTCGGACCTGACGGTCATACTGGAAAACCGGTCATCCAGAGACCACACACATGCACACACGCACACACACTCCGCAGAGCGCTATGGCAACCAGGGAAAGCCTGCAAGTGTGTGCGTATGTGATGCGTCGACCTTCACGGCTTGAGTTTAGTTATGGGGTTACAGTCTTTTCAAAGCAGCGCATGGAATGAAGAATGAACTTGCAGCGTCTCAAGGCTTCACTATTGTACTTAATAAAGCAAGTAGCCTGGTTACTATGGAGATATAAGGATAAAAAGAGATGGAACCGATGGAACACCTGTTAGTGAAGCTGAAATGAGAAAACCTCACTGAACTGCCAGCTCCAGATACAGTTATCTCCAGCGGTTTAGATTGACAGATATATTTGTATATTTTACAGAACTGGATATATATTTGTATCCTCATATATATTTCATATATGTGGTGATATTGATGATATTTGGTTTTTAATTGACTCATTGCCTGCTGTACTGTCATCGGCTCACATACAATGAGAAAATCACTTGTTTCTGGATGGTCAGACTGGTTCTGGATCAGCTCTTAGAGAATCACATCTCACTGCTGTCAGTGAGATCAAACAGAGACTGAACCATACAAGCTCAGTCACCATTATTATTTATTCATACGCTGAATGCTATATGAATATTTACTATTTGCAGTTGTTTTTTATGCAGTCTTTTGAAATTTAGCAATATTGTCAATATTATTATTATTATTATTATTTTAATAGTAAAAGGTGCTTATTATATGACTATTAAATTCAAAATGCCTTGCATTAGGACATTTTAATAGCATCACTGATTTAACTTTCAGTAGTTCAGAAGTTCAGTTCTACATTCTGCAATTACATTGCAATTAATTAATTTTTTATGGAATTCTCACAATTCTGCCTTATTTTCTTGGAATTCTGAATTTACATTTTGCAATTCTGTTTTTTTTTTTTTGGAATTATGAGTTTATATCCCGCAATTCTGACTTTTTGTTTCCTCCCCAGAATAAAAATTAAAAAAAAAAAAAAGTAATTGCGACTTTTAATCTCACAACTGATATTTTTCTTGCAGTTGCGAGTTTATATCTCGCAATTTTGACTTTTTTCTCAGAATTGGGAGAAAAATTCGGAATTGTGAGATATAAACTCAGTATTGGAATAATAAAAGTCAGAATTGTCAGATTAAAAGTTGCAATTACCTTTTATTTATTTATTTACTCTTTTTTTTTTTTAAATTCCGGGCTTCCATACATATTTTACTATAAAAAAGGATTTTTCAAAGTTGTAAATAAAACATTATTTTTGGAACATGTTTTACAAGAAAATACTGTTTTAATCATAAAAAAAATTCACATTCAATTCAGTGTGTTACTTCCTGTTTCTTCAGGAATTGTTTGTGAAATTTACTAGCAATTTCTTGATAAAAATTTCTTGATAGTAACTCCTACACCAGTTTTTTCTTTCTTTCAGTACATGTTATATTGGTGAATTTCAGTGAACATGATTGAATAGTGTACCTTGTTCATTTATTTGCATGTATATGTTCCTGTGATACAGGAACAAGAGAAATGATTCATTTCAACCATTCAGAGCAAACACATACTGTAAATATCAAGATACATATCCTGAATGTTGTCAAAAGGCTGAAATATGTTGAATATTGATAGAGAAATCAGCTGCCCACTGTGAGAACTATAATAACCCAAGAGTTTGTTTTCCAGTGCACATGCTGGATATCTGTGCTGTTCTGTATTCTGTATGCGTATGGAATGAGAAATGAGTGTTGTTTTGATGAAAGCACAGGTGTGGAGGTCTGCGTGAGCTGATTGTCAATATTTATCCCAGAGGTTAAAGGTCAGCGTGCTACAGCTGAATAATGCTCTCCACACTGAAAACAGCGTTCAACACAAACCCTCATTATTATGCAACATTTGTTGACTTCCAGCTGAAAATGTATTTATGCTGTTGTGTTTGTGCCTCATGGATTAATCATGAGCGAGTGCTTAAATATGAGCATTTCAAAGCATCCTTTGACTGACGGGGCATTTCTGTAGTTTGGTTATTCATTGCTGTCCAGAAGCTCGGACAAAATGAGTCATTTGAGTTGTAAACCTCGAGTATGAGACGTGTTGAGAGGCAGAAGATGTCAGCAGTAACGCATTCACATGGTGTCTGAGAGTTTGCTAATTGGTAAACAAATGCATGTGCTTTGAATGAATAATCCAGTTTACAGCCACAATAACGGCTTGACCTTGAACTGGACACTACAGTATGCATGATGAGGTGAGTTTTTTCTGTCACACTGATTGTGATGAAATAAGATTTACATATCATGCTATTTTGAATAATATCATGTCCAAAACTTTTATTAATATAGAAGATATAGAAAATTAATTTCTATTAAACTGTTTGTAAGGGGTTGATGCGTAAATGTCAATAGATCTTTAACCAGGACTTTTATTGCATTTAATTGAATTTAAACATGGTAAAATTTGTTAAAGAGAATACTACACTCTCATTGGTAGCTGAAAGCACCATCTGATTAGCTGAAATGTTTAATAAACATGCATTATTATTATTATTATTATTATTATTTCCCAACAAAACATCCAACAAAAAATATAGCATATTATAATTGAAAAATCAAAATGATTATAAATAAAATATTTTTTACTCAGATTTAATACTAATTACTCTTAGTTAGTAGTCCTACTCTGTTAATATTAATTGTAAATATATTTTTGATATATAATGTTTTAATATTTTTTAAATTGTAGTTTTCCCAACAAAACACAAACCATCCTACAAAAAACAACAACTCATATTTTAATTGAAAAATCAAAATGAAAATAAATTTACTTGTAAATGTACATTTTTGCATTTCCATATATTTACAAAGTGCATCCAAACATTGCATACCTTTAAATGATATAGCATTATTTCCAGCTGTAAAGTGAAGTTTGAACTGATTTACAGTAGGTTACTCAGATGTGTGTGTGTGTGTGTGTGTGTGTGTTAAAAACTCAATGAACGTGTGGTTTCGCGCTGCTATAAGTCGAGGCCGATTACAGTGGGCAGTTTCCATAGTGACGCAGTCAGTCAAAGCTAAAAACAGCTCGGTGTGTTACTTTACATAATTTGTCACTTTGGATTTTCCACGTCTTGCTCTGAGAGCGACCGCTCTGCATTATTGAGGACTTTTTAATGTGCGAGAGCTCAGCGTTACTCCAGCAGCTGATATGGGGCGCCGGAGGAACCTGCAGACTGACGCTTCTGCAAATATTTGCTCATGAAATCTCTGAACGACTCGCTGATGATGATTAGATCATCAGGAGTTTGACTACAGGAACATTTCAGCTCATTTGTGCTTCTGATTTACTGCAAACAAAATACAGTGACTTTACAGTAAATAGACAAAGAAAGCACACTCTTCTGAACATATAAGCATTAGACTTCACTTCTACACAGTATAAAAATGCATGTGACAAGATTGTAGAATACTATAGATTATACAATATTAAAATTGTGAAGTATTATTACGATTTAAAATAGCTGTTTTCTATGAGAATATATGTTGAAGTGTAATTTATTCCTGTGATCCTGTGACAGCATCATTACTCCAGTCTTCAGAGTCACATGATCCTTCAGAAATCATTCTAATTTGCTGATTTGCTGCTCAAGAAACATTTCTGAGTATTAGCAATGTTGAAACAGTTGTGCTGCCCAATATTTTTGTAGAAACCATTAAACAATAAATTTAAAAATAAAGTAATAATAATAATAATAAATAGGATTCTTTGATCAGTATAAAGTTCAAAAGAACAACATTTACTGCAAATAATACTACAAAAAATAATAATTTTAATAATAATAATAATAATAATAGAAAATACAGCAAAAATAATGGTAAGAAAAAGAAGTACCAATGACAAATATTAATAGAGTTAGAATAAGGTAAAAAAAAAAAAGTATTAAATAACTAAATAATTATAATACTTAATTTAGTAAATAATGAACAATAATGAAATTAAAAATATCTTAATATTGATAATATTAATATTAATTTATATTATAACAACTGTAGCATTCTTAAACGTTGTGTGGAAAGTGTGATGATAATTTATTTTTCAGGATTCTCTGAGCAGAATTTTCAAAAGAGCAGCATTTGATAGAAATAAACATCTTTTATAACGTTATAAATGTCTTTACTGTCACTTTTGATCACACTTAATGCATCTCTAATGAATGCAAGCAGAAATTTCTTTTTTTTTTCCTTACGTATCCCAAACTTTTGAATGGTAATGTATCCACAAAAAATATTGGGCAGCACTGTTTTCTACATTGATAATAATGAGAAATGTCTCTTGAGCATCAAATCAGCATATTAGAATGATTTCTGAAGGATCATGTGACACTGAAGACACGAGTAATGATGCAAAAATTCAGCTTTGCATCATAGCAATACGTTATATTTTAACACACAGTATATTCACATAGAAATCAGCTATTTTAAGTTGTAATAACATTTCACAATTTTACTGTCTATTTGATCAAATAAATGCAGCCTTGCTGAGCATAAGACACTTCTTTCAAAAACATTTATAAAATCATAATCATTCCAAACTTATCTGTACTGTGTAGTATGTAGTATATAGCAGAGTTGTGGACTCGAGTCGCATCAATAATATACTTTTAAAAATACTTTTAAAATAATACTTTTTAATTAACATTTTGAATTCTTTTTTCTATTTTCATTTTAAAATTTTTTGTAATGATTTTTTTACCATTTCTTTTACTAATTTATGAAAATATTAAACCTTTGAATTTTTATTTTCATTTTAATATTCATTTTTGTATTTTTTAGTGTTTTTATAATTTTTAGTAGTTATTTTTCTTTTAAATATGTCTATATAGTTTTTATTAGTTTTATCAACTTTAATTGTAGTTTTTTTTAGTACATCAAGATAATATACTTTTTTATTAATATTTTGAATTGTGATTTTGTTTGAATTCCTTTTGTCATTCAATGTTTTTTTTTATTTAAATGTTTCTTAGTTTTTCTTATCAGTTATGTACTTTAGGGTTTTGTACTACATCATATGTCATTAAATTCATGTTTACTGCATGATTTTAGTGTAACCATGATGCTGTTTTGTATTAGTATGTATGGGACTGTGCACTGGAGGAAGTGTTATTATCAATAGAGAAGTCGTATTTTAGCTAGAAGCAACGGTTTGAATAAAATGTCTTGATGGATTTGTTTCTTTTGTCTTCTCAAGATGTTAACTGATGGACTGGAGGGGTGTGGGTTACTTGTGGATTATTGTGATGTTTTTATCAGCTGTTTGGACTCTCATTCTGACGGCACCCATTCACTGCAGAGGATCCAATGCTGAGACAGTAATGTAATGCTGCATTTCTCCAAATCTGATGAAGAAACAAACTCATCTACAGCTTAGATGACCTAAGGATGTTTAAATGTTCATTATTGGCTGAACTGTTCCTTTAGGAACATGAGATGGATGTTAAATCATGTAGATCATGTAGAAATCACAGATGTGATACATGATGAAACGTATGATTATATACTGACTGTGAAACGCAACAAGCAGCTTTTGGGTTCCGCTTCCTCCAGAAACGCTTTCAAACATCTTCAAGGTATCTCAACACACTGTTGCCATAGGAACCATATATATCTCCCATAGAGCTGCTGTGATACGGCTGAGCGTTTAAACACATACATGTGCTGAGTCCCCAAACACGCTCTGAAGAAACACATATTTATCATTTCTGTTGGCTTTTAATTATCCCACTTTTCTCCAGTGGAGTTTGGAGTTAGCCGCCTGGAGACTGAAAGCGCCTCGGCCCGGCTCAGAAGAACAAAACCACTTCGAGATTTTAATTTGGGATAAAAGCGCATCACATAGACACAGATCCTCTGGGCCAGAGCCGGACGCGTGATGTCACAAATGAGTTTTCTCTCCGGCGGAAATCCATCACGCGTCTGCTCGCGCTTGATAAGCGATGAAGGAAAACCCCCTCGCTCCCTCCACAGGGCTAAAAATAGCAGGCTATTAAAAGAAGAGAAAGGGAAAGAGTGAGTAGGACTTCCTCCCGCCTTAAAGGAGTAGTTCACCCAGAAATGAACATTTACTCATCCTCAGAACATCTAAGATGTAGATGAGTTTGTTTCTTCATCAGATCTGGAGAAATGTAGCATTGCATCACTTGCTCACCAATGGATCCTCTGCAGTGAATGGGTGCCGTCAGAATGAGAGTCCAAACAGCTGATAAAAACATCACAATAATCTACACCACTCCAGTCCATCAGTTAACATCTGGAGAAGCCAAAATTTGTATGTTTGACTCCATAAATAAGTGTAATGTTGTTTAAATTCATGCAGCCAGACTTGCTTTTATTTATTTGGTAAATAGTCAATTGATAATTAGATTTTTATTAGCTTTTTTACCAGTACTTTTCAATATTGAATGAAATGTAACTGTCAATAATCAATATTTATTTTGATTAAGCCAATTTGATTAGCTTTTTTAATTATCTTGTGGAAATCAGTGTTATTTTAGTATTATTTATGTACTAATACAGTTTTTATTATTATGAACTAGTAGCACTAATACTAATAATGACACAATAAATGGTTGTTTTGAAATTTTAACTGTTAATCTGAAATTGTCCGTTTTTAGATTTTACTATTCTTAATATTTTAATTCACAATTTTTTAACCAATATGTTTCCTTTGATTAAGCCATTTTGATTAACTTTTTCAATTACAGTAGCTTGCTGCAATCAGTGTAATTTTAGTTTTATTCGTATACTATAAAGTTTTTATTACAATTTTATTTCATGTTTTAGTTTTAATTTTAGCTCACTTTTAGTTTTTATTTATTTACAGTTAGTAATTTTAGTGCTTTAACTTAAGTTAAATTCCAAGGCAACATTTCTAATATTCATTTTGTTCACCTTTTTTTAACATTTATTTGAGCTTTATTCCAACAATTTTTTTTAAATTATTTTTTTTAAATAGTTTTAGTTAATAATAACCCTGGTTTGAGTTTTTTTCAGATGTCTAACCCAAAGTATGACCAATAATACTGACACTGTAAATAAGTGTTTTCATTTTTTTTTTTTACTTTAAAATGTATTTAATTTATAACTTAATTTATAACTTTTTCAGTTAGGATCTTCTCTGTGAGGATTGCATTAGAATTTGGCCAAAATAAGGCATCTTAGTTTCTGTCTTTTGGAATGGTCTTCATGCTCCTGTAAGGCCTTAAAATGTGATCTAGGTAGGCAGCTCACTGAAAACCAAGCTAATAAAGCTGAGCAACATGATTCTGACACTGTTGACACACCAAATACAGACGATGAAGCAGAAATGTGTCAGATATGCGTGCATGCGTTCGCCCTTCTCTTCTTACCCTTCATGAAGGTCTGCTCTCTCTGGACTCGCTGGCCGTCTCATTCATCTCTGTTGAGGAACGCTATTTGTATGCAAATGATCTGAGCTCGCAGGCTGAATCGACCTTATAATGGGCTTCCATCTATCATCACACGAGCAAAACTTTCCAGCGCATGCTTTGAGAGTATATGATGAGCGGTATATCAGACGCTCCCCTGATACCGGCTGACATTGTGAGCAGAGCAAGAGGGTTTTATCACAGCAAATGTGCTTTGCTCACAGATAGCACACTTCAGTCTGAGAAACTGAGATTATCGCTCATCTGACGCATTAAAACAACACTGTGTGAGCGTCATGAATCTCATGAAGTGTATGAGGCCGTGCAGTGATTTCACCACACTTAAGGGCTGGTTTTAGGCACAAAACAAAACAGAAGCACCAAAAAGTTGCCAAAAGTGTTTTGGGTGGTTGCCAAAACATTGATATTTAGTTGCTAAGGTGTTCTAAGTAAAATTACTGCATTGCTTTTGGTTTATTTCATCGTCTTATTGTTTTGAGCAAGTTGCACTCCATAATCTATGATGGTTCAGATCGCTAACATTATGATAACAGTGATATTTGACTTAATGGATCAATCTCAAAATATAGTGACATGCAAAAGTCTTGATTTTTCAAGAGAGAAAGATTTAAAACAGACAATACACATGTAAAAGGCATCATTCTGTAACATTTTCAATATTTATGAAATAATACAAAATTTAAAATTGTGAGTATAAAAAGTTTAAAACAATCAATGAACACCATATAAAAGGCATCAATCTATAACATGATAAAAATCATCATTTTAACATTTTCAATATTTATTGAATAATTTTAAATATAATTAAATAGTTCAATAATATAAAATGTTTAAAACAGCTTAGAAACTCCATATAAAAGGCATCAGTCTATAACCTTTTCCATTTTTAATTTAATATAAAATATAATAATAGTTAAATGGTAATATGTTGTTTTACAGATTTTAAAAAATGAATTTTGAAGTCATATTGTCTTCATCTGGTACAGAAGATCAGTGACACTTCATTCATTCATTCCTGGGTTAATAGTGCAAAATCTAACTAGTATGCAAAATAAGTTGTTAATAATAGAGAACTTAAAAATAACATTCATCTTTTGATTTTTTTTGTTCTTGATCAATGTTAAAACCTTTTTTGTTTTGGGATATTTGTGGAAAATACTTCCAAGGTTAGAGTAAGAAGAGGCTGCAAATGATTTTTCCCAACATGCTGAAAAAGTTATTCATTTACCTTCAAATATATACGTTTTATTATTCAAATAGTACATTTAAATTTGTTTGTTTTCAGGAGAAAGATTTTCATTAGGAAAAATACATATTTTAGTCTATTTTAGATATGTAATTTGTAAAGTAAAATAACAAAGACAAAAGTGAAGTTGTCTTGATAAGTAATAATGTCAATATGGAAATACAATCAGATTTTATTGGAGAACATACTTTTTTTTCAATATTTTGAATATAACCCATTTAGTTCTTGAGTTACTCTGAATATCTTGACACATTAATATAACATTCAGCTGAAGTGCATTTATCATATATTGCAGTGACATCACACAAGAGTCATCCAATCATATTTCAGAGCTGTAACGACCATCTATTTGATAGATTCTGAGCTCAGTGATATTCAGACTGTTCTGAAGCAGATGTGAGTGACATTTGCTTATAAATGGCTGCCATGAAACTAGAATGAGTTACGGGCCAAACTTTGATGCTCGACTCAAAAAAAAAAAAAAGTGAGCTAATAATCTGAATTTTGAATGTCGGAGTGCAAGTTTTATACGTTGCAGGAAGAGCATTGAGTGTGTCGTCACAGATGGCGGTGTTTTCTGGCATGTTTCCTGACGAGTGCAGCCGGCGTCACTCGCGCGCATCACTTTTCTCGATTCGCAGCCGTTTGATCCTGAGGAAATAAGGAGAGGCATGTTGTATCCAAGCAACAGGACGGTTGCCAGGTGACAGATACTGAGGTCCTGAGAGCAGAAAGGGCGTTTGGTGTTTCTTAGGAGGCGAAAGACAAATGGAATTGCCAGTCAAAGCGCTGACAGAGATCCGTTTGTGAGGAGGGTGAATCTGATCTCACCTCTGGGAGTAGATCCAACATTTACTGCGTGTTGAATTAACGGGAAACGCATTGGGAGGATTTTATGAGATCGCTGCTGAAGTTGGGCTTCAGAGTCAGAGAAGATGCAGCAAACATCATCAGAACTGAGCATCGATCACGCAGCACGAGGAAGAGTGAACGCAGATAATGAGCCTCCCATGATGCTCTGCTCTGATCTGACTCCAGCTACATACACAATATCACATGTGCTGTTGAGTTTGCCATCATTACTGCTGGGAATGCCAAAATGATTGGTTTAGAGACATGTTTGTATCCATTTTTCTAAGTATTGAAGGACACTTCAATACTCTTACCGCAGACTTGAATGTTGCCATTTTATGAGCACATTTTCAATTCGATTTATGGCATTTAATACTAATGGTATTGTTTATTGTAACAATTCAGGCATGACACTAAAATTTTCCACTTTAACTAATAGATATTACCATATTTTCCACTGTACATTAACAGTTAATCAATTCTGAAAACGAATTTGCATACATTTCAAGAGAATGTTTCTGAACTTTGGATAAAGCCAGGTTCAAAATTCTTGTTTGATTTTGTTCACATATTACAGTAAAATGTTTTTACTGAAGGGATTTTTGATATCTCTGTTTATCACTTTGTAAATTGAAAAATATTGACAAAAGGCAGAAAATATACATTTTCATCATGTTTTTAGGAGTAAAATGTTAAATATATGTGAAGTGAATGATATATGAACAAACCCCACAGTAAAAACTTTTAGAATATAGATAGGAATAAAACTCTAAGTTTTGGTGAACGTAAATGATACTAAAGTGGAGAAAAAACTCGGGAAGCAAAAGAGCCCAAAACTGACCAGGCCATGAAAAAACTGTGGTTATAATCTATTTTTTAGTTTTTACTAATAGTCATAAATATATTCAAATGTGAACCAATAGTATATAAAACAGACACAATGATGAACTTTCTGGTGTAATTTGATTTGGTGTGTTGTACTGCCCTCTGGTGGTCAGTGCTGGAACGGTCCACTGTGCTGCTTCTCAGTGTTCAGCATTGCTTGAATGATTCATTGACTCATAATCATGAGGTAATTGGCTTTGGTTACTGGGTTTTTTTGTCATTTTGGCTCAGTTTACATTTTGCCCCAATATGTAATTTATTAGGCTTCAGTACAGTTTGCTATTATAAAACTTGTTTCTCGTGTAATTGGGTGTATGACGTGCAATATTTGTTCTTTTGAAAAATGATTTTGTCACACCACAGGAACAAAAACATGGGATTAAATTAGCTTGTAATTTCTATGCATCTGTAATGAAATGTGTCAAAAAAAAATAACCTCCATCCCAGAAAAGAAAAGCCAAATGTATATTGATGTTTTTCATAACAATCTGAGAATAACACACAATCTGCAATAAAAAGCATAAAGGTTGTTCATATGCACAATATCTTTTAGTTGAATTTCAGTGGTACATCCATAACAATGAGGCTGAGATTATGAACCCTTTTCACATTTCCGTGTTTTTAAGAAGCGCAAGTTTTGTAAACTTCTATAGTCGTGAACAAGGTTGTTAGTTACCTAAACTAAAACCATAAAAAATGAACTTAGACCACATAAAAGCTTTTTTATTTCAGCTAGTTGCCAAGGCAACATTTCTCATTTTATTTTAGTTTAACTTGATTTTACTAAAATAACAAACTGAAATAAAAAACTTAAATTGAATATGATAATGGAAATATAAAGTTAAAAAACTTAAAAAACTTTAACTTCAAAATATTAATAAAAACTATAAGACTTTCTCAAATATACTAAAATAACAGTGGGCTGGTAAACAGAAACAACAAATTTAATTTGTTTTTGAAGTGAATTTTCTAATGAAGACTTTAAGAAACAAACAGGAGTTTCATTTCATGTTTTTAATGATTTTTTGCCATGCTACAAAAATAGAGTTGGCACCGATGGCAAGGGATGTAATGGTGTGCGTATCACAAAATACACAATATTCTGTCTTTTTTTTAAAAATACAAAAATTTTACTAAACTGATATCAATACCCAATATATCAAATGCAAATATCAAAACTAGTTTCAGTACAACATCCGTAATTGTGAAATACTCGCATAGGAATGTAACCTCACACACACACACACACACACCTGAAAGATCCCAACATTCATTCAGTTCCTCAGATTTGGCAAATGCTCTTGAGTTTCACACTTATTTAATTTGTTTCTAAACCTACTGAGTGTTGTTTTGTACATGTGAACGTTCCTATATTTGCACACTCTCTCAAAAAGGCAGAAAATAACATGATAATAATGCAGCTCGAGCATACGATAAACTTTACAATAGAAACTTTACATAAACCGGATGTCTAGATCAGTCCGTCTGCTCCACACGCCGTAAACAGATTTGTCTTTTGTTTGGAAACCCTTCCGAACATTCGAGCGCGTGCAGATGAGCGATACAATCACATTTGCCGCTAAGACACACGTTTGCAGCACTGCAAACATCCTCCAACTCCTCCTGAATGACAACCTGAAGCTTGCATGATGTTTTTATAATCAACCTTTACGACACTGATGTGAAATACTCAAAGAAATCAAGCCTAGAGTGAAGAATGTCTCACGTACATCTCATAGAAAAGGATGCACCGATTCAATATATCTGATAGATGTTTTATTATGGCCAATATTATGAATATACACTGTAAAAAAAAATTTTTTTAAGTTGCAAAAGAAAGATTATTTAAGTAAGTTTGACAAGCAAATACTATTTCAGGCTTTCTATTAAAATGTCATGTTTAATTCAAAGTGTTACTTCCCATTTCTTTGTAATCAATTTCTGAGAGAAAACTATTTTGTTGTTTCTACTCCAAGATATTTTGTAATGTTTAATACATTAATGCATGGAATTAGATGCTTGTTGTAGGATTTTCTATTTAAAGAATTTTTAAAGTATTATTTAAAATATTTAAAGTATTTTTTTATTACATTTTATTTTAAGAAACTTGTTTAAGTTGGGGGAAAAATAAGCCCTGATTTTATCCTCTTCCAATATTGGCGGATAATATTGTCCATTACCGATATAGTCACGATACACAGTGCATCACTAATATTATTAACTGTACAGTTGCTACACCTGAAAACCCTTTTAAACCACCTGTAGCACCAAATGCTTATCAAATATCAGGGTTTCTTAGCAACTGAGAGGTGTGAGAAAGAAAAGAGCTACTCTGAAACCCACTGGAGTTCACCTCGGCATGCGTTTGGTTGACAGACGCGAGCGTACGGCTGAAAACACTCTGGGATCACGCTAGCAGAAGGGCTGAGGAGAAAGAGCGAGCGTTTAAAGTGACGGCAGTGTACCATGTGATTCTAGAATACCGTAGTGAGCATCTTTTATTGCTCTCAAGTGCAAAATGAGTGACTTACATTGACGCAGTAACCACAAGAAAGACTCGAACACTTCCATATTTGTGAAATAGAGAGTAAAACATCACAGCATTGGTGAATGAGGTCTGCTTAACCGTTGTAGTGTTTCCTCATCTGTACCTGTTTGACTTGACCGTTTCAGACCTGCAATTTCCCGCCACAGATGATGTGTGTTGGGTGTATGAATGCAGATCAGTGCACTTGTAAAGTACAAAATAATATAGTACATACACTTTATATATATATATATATATACACGAGCAAATCTCACAAAACCTGTCACATATAGGTCATATTTCACCCCAAATCAAAAACTGTATGAATACATATTTTGCTTAAAACTGAAGCTTCTTAAAGTTTGAAAAACTTAAGGTTTTTTGAAATGTTGTCCAAAGAAGTCTGTTCTGCTCACCAAGGCTGCATTTATTTGTTCAAAAATACAGTAAAAACAGTGAAATATTATTGCTATTTCAAATAACTTTCCATGTGAATACATGTTAAAATGTAATTTATTTCTGTGATCAAAGCTGAATTTTCAGCATCATTACTCCAGTCTTCAGTGTCACATGATCCTTCAGAAATCATTCTAATATGCTGATTTGCTGCTCAAGAAACATTTCTGATTATTAGCAATGTTCAAAACAGTTATGCTGCCCAATATTTTTGTGGAAACTGTGACATACTTCCATTCCAAAGTTTGGAGTGAATAAAAAAGAAAAAGAAAAAAGAAATAATACTTTTATTTAGCAATGATGCATTAAATTGATAAATTTCATAATGTTAGAAAAGATTTTTATTTCAAATAAATACTGTTCTTTTGAACTTTCTATTCATTAAAGAATTGTGATAAATCAAATGCATCATGGTTTCCACAAAAATATTAAGCAACAAAACATTGATGATAATAATAATAATATGAACTATTACTAATAATTGAGCAGCAAATCAGCATATTAGAATGATTTCTGAAGGATCATGTGACACTGAAGACTAGAGCAATGATACTGAAAATTCAGCTTTTTAATTTTAACAGATATCCACACAGAAAAGTTATTTTAAATTGTAATAATGTTTCACATTTTTCCTGTATTTTTATTCAAATAAATGCATACTAAACGTTAAAAAAATTAGAGTTTGCATGTATAAAACTGGCTTAATTTGGAACATAATGATTTATTCCTTTATATTCAGCAGTGAAATGTGACCTAGACGTGTTATGGTGAGATAAACCCCTGCATTCTGGCTGGTCGGGTCACATGGGCAGGTCAGTACTGTTGTGTCGTGTTTTCCTGGACGTGCCGTCGTCCCGCGGCTGTGCTTTCTGCAGGCTGGACATGGCGGCCGTGCGTTCGATATCAATAACAGCGTACAGCTCCGTCCGGCGCGTGGGTGTGGGCGGCAGGGGCGTGGTGGGCGTTTTCGGGGTGTGTGGCCCACTGGAGTCCGACACTTTGTCCATCTCCACCTCGATGTAGTTGAGCTGGCGAAGCGGGTCGCCCACACCCAGCCTGCGGAGGTCGAAGTTGAAAACGGTGGGTTGAGTGCTGTGGAGTTTGTGCGCGCTAAGCGGCACTGTGACGTTCTCTGTGTTCACATAGTTGTGATCGAGCGAGTGGAAACCGTTCAGAGATGGCGATTTGAGTTCTTCCTCGTCCTCCGCTTCACTGTTGGGTTTGCGTGTTTCCCAAACGGGCGGCAGCGCTGGCAGATTCTCGTAGTTGAGCAGTGCTGTCCGCCGCTGGGCTGAGTTGTTAGCGTTGTGGGCGTCTGGAAGCGGAACAGGGGGTCTGTTGCGTCTCGCTCCGGATCCACCGTTTTGAGTCTCATTCAGTGTCTCTTTGCGCTCATCGCTGTCGTAGCCAGTATCGCAGTCCGTTCCGCCATTTACAGTTTTTGTGGGAGAAGCGGCGTCAGTGCTTGGGCCTGCTGCTCCTGCGTCCTGTACGCCCAGTTCTTGCTGTCTCTCCTTGAGCAGCATCTGTCTCTGGACAGGCGTAGGGCCTAAAATGAACTTCACGCTTTCTGGGTCCAGAAGCACGTGCAGCTCCTGCTCATTGGGCGACGCTGGGGCTGCGCTCTCTGGATTGGACGTCCGGAGTTCAAGAGGGGCGTGGCCACCGCCACGAGAGCGCCGCTCCTCTTGTAGACCCCTCGTGTTGACGTAAGTGTGCACCTGTGCAGACAACTGTCATCAGAAACAGAAACTTACTAATACTAATTTATGGTAACACTGTACAATGAGGTCTCATTTGTTAACATTAGTTAATGTTTTTAGTAACATTATGCAATATATGGTTTGTAACATTTAACCATTTGTTAATTATAACCTTTATTATAACCTCTGTTAGTTCATAACAATACAATCGTTCATTTTTTGTTCATGTTAGTTCACTGAGCATTATCTAATGTTAGCAAATACAATTTTTAATGTTAAAAATGGATTAGTAAATGTTGAAATTAACAAGACTAATGAATGCTGCAGTTTAATAGTTCATATTAACTAATGAAGTGTTAAGGCCTGTTCACACCAAGAACGATAACTATAAAGATAACGATATTAGTGTCCACACCAGCGAACGATATCGTCTGTTTATTCTAAGCGCATGCTCGATTGCCGCTTTAAATTCTCAAGCTCGTTATAGCAGGATCGATTTTGATTGGCTGTCAATGATTTTATCGTTCATCAGCTGGAAAAAAAAGAAAGTGATTCCAACGATACCGTTTCTCTGTGCCTTTATCGTTATAGCTGTGGTGTGGACTCTTCTATTCTTTAATATTGAGAATGATTTTTAGAACTATAACTTTATCGTTATCTTTATAGTTATCGTCCTTGGTGTGAATGGGGCTTTAGCATGTGTGTGTGTGTTGCATACTGTCTCATCGTTGAGCAGCAGTGGGTGTGTGGACTCCTCCCCTACTGATGGTAAGCGAGTGCTGCCCACTGAAGGGTGGCGGCTGGACGGCCGCGAGGAGGCGTCGCCGAATGACGGGTAACGGCCGATCCCATTGGCTACCGTTGGGACGGAGTAACCGGGAGCTACAAAGAGAGCGGATGAGGGGTCAGTGAGAGACTCCAGTCTGAGGGTGCATTCACACTTGTAGTTCGGTTCTCTTGGTTCATTTGGTGCAGACCAAAAAAGAACATGATACCTTTGGTCCTGGTCTGCTTAACGTTCATACTGGCATTTTTGACAGGGAACCTAAAGGCATAGTTAGGATTGGGTATCGTTTGAATTTTATCAATTCTGATTCCGATTCTGCTCATCGATTCCGATTCTTATCGATTCCTAATTCTGATTCCCATAAGAAAAAAAAAAAAAAAATTTAAATTTTAAGTCAAACATTTATTCTGTCATGTGCCTATGGTTTTACCAAAAAAAAAAACCACAGAAAAAAAACAACTAGATTAATATACAGTCATGGCCAAAAATATCGGCACCCTTGGTAAATATGATCAAAGAAGGCTGTGAAAATTAATCTGCATTGTTAATCCTTTTGATCTTTTATTTAAAAAATTCACAAAAATCTAACCTTTCATTGGATAATAAGAATTTGAAATGGGGGGAAATATCATTATGAAATAAATGTTTTTTCTCTAATACACATTGGCTACAATTAACGGCACCGTTTTATTCAGTACTTTTTGAAACCTCCATTTGCCAGTTTAACAGCTCTAAATTTTCTCCTATAATACCTGATGAGGTTAGAGAACACCTGACAAG
>JAFVLL020006540.1:0-15938 GCA_021397915.2 Tor tambroides
GTGTTAGATTATACACGTTTACACATCTTTGTGATAACCTTTCTGACACATTTACTGTGTTAAAATCATCAACACAATGAATGAGTAAAAATTAATACAAAAAATGTTGTCCCTGAACTCACCCATGAATGTGTTAAAATTTAACACAGGTTCTGTCATTTTTAACACATCTTTTCTAAGAGTGTATCATCTGTGGAAGGCATAGGAGCATAAAATGTTCGTCCAATCATATCCCTCAGTCCAAGGAAAGGCGTGGATTTGGAGAGTGATTTGCAGGGAGGGTGGGATCCTATGCTTGCTATTGCTAGCATCTCTGAAATCACCTACCCTACCTTTAGGGCAGGGATGGGGAACGTTGATCCTTGAGGGCCGGTGTCCATGCAGAGTTTAGCTCCAACCCTAATCAAACACACCTGAACAAGCTAATCAAGGTCTTCAGGATACAGGTAGGTATTTTTTTTTTCAGGGTTGGAGCTAAACTCTGCAGGACAGTGGCCCTCCAGGATCAATGTTTCCCACCCCTGCTTTAAAGTGCCCCTATGATGGATTTTTGTAAATTACCTTTCATGCAGCTCTAAGTGAATGAAAACATTCTGCAAAGTTTTAAATCTGAAAGTGCACTGTATAAAGTTATTGTCTCTCAAAAGAAAGAGTCGACTCTGAGTCATTGAAACGAGTCATTTTTAAAACGAATCCCAAGCCGTTTCATGTTGACGTCAAAATGAAACATTATTGCCCGTCCACTTGTTGCGCGCGCAGACCTGGGAAAACTTGGATTTTCGCGCTGGTCTGAATGAAAATGCAAATTCATTCTTTGCCAGGTGCCGCTTTTGGAGCGTTAAAAGCTCACAAACACTGCTTTAAATGAAATCGACCAATCAAAGGAGGGTTTGTAAAAATGAATCGTTGAACGAATCTTTTGGCAGTCGTTGAGCAAATAAGGTAAAAATAAATGCATATTATAAGAAAATGAAAGTGTTTTTTGACCTTGCATGCATGCCAACCTGTTGTTGGGGACTCACAAAACCAAAATATGAACCTTTCATAACCCATAATAGGGGCACTTTAAGGTATGCAAAGAACATTTTATTATTTAGTTCTTCAGAAACCATTTATGTTTCTCTGCAATAACCGTTATTTTAAAGATTTTTTTATCGGCACTGATGGTTCCATGAAGAACACTGGAATCTTTCCATTCAGCCAAAAGGTTCTTTACAGTGGAAAAAGATTCTTTAGATTATTAAAATGTTCTTTACACTAAGAAAAATGGTTATTTTTAGAGCTGTTCACTGAAAGGTTCTTTGGGGAATCCAAAACGGTTTTTGAAAATTTACGTGTACAAGCACTAAAAATGCTGTATTATGCATGTCAGGCCAGTAGTTGGCGATGTCCCTTTGTAAACAAACACTACACAGCTGCGCACATAAACACATATGCCTATAGACTGAAAATGTAATATGCATGCACATTACATCATTTTCACAAATTCACATTTTGGTAGTTTACACAGAGACGATACTGAGATTGTTTTCCAAAAATTGCACTTTTTCAAAAGTTTGCATTTTTAGGCTCCTAAAATGCCACTGTTGTGTAAACGAATGGCAAAAATGCATAAAAGGTTTTAGTTTTTAGTTGAAAACGGTGTTGTGTAAACACCCCCTCAGAGTTGACCTCTAACTTATCTTGTAACTTTCTAGTAGTCCAGGGGCCTGTTTCATAAAACAAGTTTACCAAATAAGCCAGGCTTATTTCAGTTAGTCTGACTTATTTTTAGTTGATTTGGTTCAAATTAAGTCTTATTTGGTAAACTTGTTTTATGAAACAGCCCCCAGAAGGCCTTGATTAGCTTGTTCAGGTGTGACATTCTCTTTTGATCATTGCTCTTCACTTGAGTTTAGTTTGGGGTCGAACTTATTGACTGGTTACCTCATTTTCAAATAAGTTGATTTGTGAAATTGCATTAGCCTGTAATTATCAATTGTAATTAAAACAGAAAAAATACTTTATTGTCCCTGGAGGGAAATTTGTCTCGAGCCCACTGTGATGGTCACATAAACTATTCTCCTATTCTCTTTTGGTGAAATTTCAGTTGAGAATTGAGAGGTTTCAGACAGGATTTTGCCATAATGTGGGTTTGCTTACATGGCAGAGTTCCTACAGGACTAGGAGAAGAGCTATTTTCTTGAGACCATTAGTCAGAAAGTTCTCTGTGTACTTTTGAGCTTTGTTGTCACTTAGTCACTTTTTCCATTTGTGTCCTTGTGCATTTGGTATCTGGCAGATTTGTATGACTGTTTTCTGTTCAGGGACTGTTGGGTAGAGGAAATCGAAAGGGTTTGAGGAGGCCACAGATACAGTTCTCTAATTCACATTTTTTGGCCAAGCTGTCACACATGCAATGACATATATTCAAAATGCCCTCATTAATGTCAACATCTAGAACAGGGTTTCCCAAATGGGGATATTGCAGGAGGGTTTGATAGACTGTCGTAGAAATGAATTACAATTAAATACAAATGTAAAATAAACAAATACAAAATGGTTCATTTAAATGTAACAAGTCAAGACAAATAACAAACCTGTATCACAAGCTAATACGCAAAGATTTTGTGAAATGAATTATCATGTTGCAGGAGGACTAAGTAAAAGTGTCCTAGCTCCTTGCACTTCACAGTTATGCAAAATGTGATGATTTTCGTTCATTTTCTATTTTCCGCTAACAATTCTCTACTGCTTGTCTTTCAGATTCGACGACGAAGACCCACGCCTGCCACTTTGTTCAAAGTAGCAGACCAAACATCTCCTGAGGATGACATCTCCACCCATCAGGTACCACAGTGCCACCTCAGTTCTGGAGGTTAAACTGCATTCATAATACATTCGCATGGAAAAGACGAATGAATGAACAATGTTGAATTTATGTATAGCGTTATGTTGTATATATATTTACGGCAATAACTTCCCTCACTGAAATCCCTTACAATAAACATACTGTGGCCAAGTGATTATACACTGATGATATTATAGATAACATACGTATACGGTTACATATACTGTCTATGGTACGTGATAAATAATACCATAGTAAAACCATTGCATTAATATAAGAAACAAAACATTTTTCATAATGATTTCTAGATTTGTTCTTGCTGTTGTTTATCCATTTACAATATTTACCAGAAAAATTTAAATGTAGGGTTTGAATGTTTAAATCAGGGTTCAATAAAACTATAAAAAATATTTACATTACTTGAAATAAAATAAACATTAATTGGAAAAAAAAAAATTATTACATTTCAGTTAGGTGCCAAAGCAACATTTCTCATTTACATTTAGTTTGTTGAATTACTAAAATAAATAAAACTAAAACTTAAAAACTATATAGACATTAAAAAAATAAAATAAAAATGACAAAAACACACAACAAAATTACTAAAACTAAAATAAAACTAAAATGAAAACAGGAAAACAAAAATCTAATTCAAAATATTAACAAAAACGATAATAGCACATCAGTGATACTAAAATAATACTGTTAATCGTTATTAAGCTGAAAAGGAATATCATTTATTTAAGTATTATATGTAATCATTATTTTAATTTAATAATTTAATAATAATAATCTATGATTTTGCATATTGTTTGACCTATATACTTTATTGTAATATTAGCAGTTGGGGGTAACGCATTACAAGTAATGCGAGTTACGTAATCAGATTATTTTTTTCAAGTATCTAGTAATGTAACGCATTACCTTTTGAGTGAGTTTTTCAAAAAAGTTACTTTGTTTTCCCATTTATTGACTGACAAGTCTCCTGTCCCCATGTGGGGAGAAATTGGAAGTACAGAGGCATTGTGTGCGCTGTGTGAACATGATGTTACTGTAGTTCTAGACTAAATGTGAATGTGCTTTAATTCATCTAACTCGCAAAAAACAGATTTAGTATTCATCAAAATGAATTAAAACAGTGAACGCAATATGACGCAAACCTGCAATAATTAAATGTTAAATAACACAAATGTATCTAATCCCATTTTATTAACAATGTCTTTGCTGCTGACCAGTTCAACCATACTAATAAGCAAAAATGACTTTAGATAAATTAACAATTGTGCTTCATTGTTTTTTTTTTTATTGCTGAAGACCTTCTCCTGTGTTCTACTGTGCAGACGTGAATTTACTTTTCCTTCAACCTGAGGTTTATTCATTACACTTTTTGGTGTGAAAGGGCTTTTACATTTGCTATAAATAGAACTTCTTATATTAAAAACAAACAATCAAGCCCTGCTCATATTTAAAAAGTAACGTGAAAGTAACGGCAAAAGTAACGTAATGCATTACTTTCCATAAAAAGTAACGTAATTAGTTACTTTTTTAGGGAGTAACGCAATATTGTAATGCATTACTTTTAAAAGTAACTTTCCCCAACACTGAATATTAGTACATCATGATATCTGATATTATATATGATTGATTTTAAGGATTCTTTTTTTTTTTACCTTTATATAATAAAAAATAATTGTGTAGGGTTGCCATGTGACATCCAATGTAAAATCAGTTGAGATATATATATATATATATATATATATATATATATATATATTTAACATATATGCTGTCTTCAGTGGGTTGTAGGAGAAAATGGTGTCCTCAAGCCAAAACGAATCAACCCAAATATCTACCAGCCACCATCATTAAAAGGTAAAAGCCTGTGATGTGTGATCTGTACCTATTGTATTGTGTATATTCCTTCGGTATACATATTTTTTCTGAAGACTTTCCTGCACTCTGCCGGCCCTGGGTTTAAAAACTCTCCCAAGCTGCAAGTCTGTTTTTCCCATTTTACCATGCGTGTGTGTAAGATTAGAGATGGTGACAGCTGTGATGGGTGTGAGTCTGTGCTGCTCTGGATCATCCTGGATTACAGCAGATAGCATACAGCTGCAAACACACGCAGTTTTAGAGGACAGACGTCCATCAGAAACATTCACCATCAGATCAATGCACTACAAAGACTGTGACCCACTGAGGACAATCTAGATTACTAGATTATGTCAACATAGCAGTGCTTTTGTTTTGATCTTTGGCTCCGTTTAGATCTATTTTCATTGACGGAGCAAAAATAAACAAAATAACTGGCCGTGTTTTGTCTAAATTGTAACTTATTAACTTGTTTATAGAAAAATCCTTTTGAAATCAAAGTGATATTGAGCACTACTGCTTTTCTAATATTGCTAAACTGTCTCAATTGAACCATTTATTTTTCTTAGGAAATTCTATGAGAAAGCTTGTTTCCACCACAGAATAAAAATAAAAGGTAATTGTGATTTATCTCATATTAACCTGCAATTCTGAGAAAAAAAAATCAGAATTGAGATATAAACTCGCAATTTCATGAAAAAACAAAACAAACAGAATTGTGAGAAATAGCAATTACATTTTAATGTACAATTACATTTTCATTTTTTATTCCATGGCGAGAGAAAAAAGAATTGCTAAGATGTAAACTCAGAATTCTGAGGAGGAAAGTCAGAATTATGAGAGATAAATTCAGAATTGCGAGAAAGTAATTCAGAATTCTGAGTTTATATATCGGAATTCTGACTTTTTTCTCAGAATTGTGAGAAAAAAGTCTGAATTGTGAGATATAAACTCAAAATTCTGTCTGAAGTCGGAATTTTTATTTTTTTTTAAATTCTGTGGCAGAAACCAAAAAAAGGGATGACAAGTGATGACAAATTTGTTTTATTAGTAATGCATGAAATTAAAAGAAGGGAAAATAGCTATGCATTACTGTGACATTGTCTCTGAATGTGTGTTTTATCTGTTTTGTGAATCGTCTGTTTGCAAAAAGACAGGTGGTTTATCCCTGTCCATACATGTCCTGTCTTTGTAGCATAAATAAAAGCCATTCTGGTTGGCACAGTGCAGAAGTCTTGTTAAAAAGGTAAACAGACCCATCCCTCTTTACCTGTGTATGTTTGTGTATTTTCCTGTGTTTTCCCCTTGTGGTTTGATGATCCCTGATTTGTGAATCCCCCCGTGTGTGTGTGTGTGTGTGTGTTTGTGGTCATGTGTTTATAGCCGTGCAGCAGATGGCTGAAGCTCACATGCAGAAATTAGGTGTGTATCCTCATGTAGAGGAGGAAGGGGAGGACCCTATTCAGAGAGGGGGGGAGGAGCTTTCCTCATCCTGCACATCTGGTAATCTTAATATCACATCACAGAGGAACCCTCCACATATGCATGTCATTATCATCAAGAAATATTGCCCATTCTCAAAGAATGGTGACGTTTGTGATCTTTTTTTTTTTTTACTTTATAATATTTACTTTTATTAATACCTGATTATTTTTTTACAATATTTCATAATATGTTTGTTGTTATTGATTTACGTTGTCAGGATTATATTTAGTTTTTTATTATTTAATTTTTAAAAGGTTACTGCTGAATGTTCACATCAGCCTTACAAAAACAACTGCAAGAGAAACTTACGTTCACATTTTCTTAAATATTATGTCAGATTAATATTACTAAATACTTTTTCTAGTACTATAACTATTTTTTAAAGGGGTAAATGTAAAGAAATGTCAAAATATTTTTCAATATTTCTATTGCATTACGCATATATAATAAATAAATATATTTAATAACTTCAGAGGTTAAAGTTGATGATAAACTAAATTAATATATGTTTTGTTTTATTTTTATTACATTTCTATTGAATTGATGCATTAAACAGCACTAAAACTACAGTACCAAATAATGTAAACATTGCACTGTAAACAATAAATCCGTAAAATGACAGAAAAAGTACTGGCAGCTCATTACACACAAAATTATCCATTAATTTTACGGACATTTCTGTTAACTCTAAAACACAATGCATTCAAAATACTGGTAAAACACTTGTAAAAAATAAATATGGGAAATTCCTTCAAATTATACAGTATATTGTGCCCTATTTTTACAGATTTTTTTTTAGTGTTACAGTATTCTGTTAATTATATCAGTAGTAATTGATAAAGACGCAGATAACAGTTTTCTGAGACTGACCTACAGACAGATATATTGTAGGCACACATTTAAACACCATTTATCACTGTTTTTATGCAGTTAGAGGTGAACTTTGGGTTATTGGGTGTATAAAGACTTGTTTTGAGTGGGAAAAACTTGAATTACTTATTTTTTAACATTCCACAATGTGATCTTGAGTACAGAGTAGAGTCTTTTATTGTGTATCTCTGTTTTTTGTTCTTTTTTGTTCTTTTTTTTTTTCAACTAAATTTCAGTGCAAATTTCAGTGGTTTTGAAAAAAGTTCCATCTTAGTCTTTTATTTAAGTGCTGATAAAATATATTTGGTGTTTGTGTCATTAAACCATCATTGTTTTCTTATATTGTGCTGCTCTGTCATACCAGTGCTAATGTTCCAGGGAAAAAATCCAGTTTAGAACTCTGCAAACATGATCATATTTGCATGTAGCATTCAACCAAAAACATTAGCCAATCAAATATGAGATTATCTGCTGATTCCATATTTTATTTAATAAACACTCATTTTAAAGATTCACAGGAGCAAAGGGGCATGGCAGAACACCAGCCAGGCATGAGAAAGGCAGGAGCCACGGCACCGACCGATGAAGAGGAGGAGGAAGAAGTAGAAGCGGACAATATGGCAGAGGATGAGTGCAGAAATGTGGACTGATAAAGTTTAAGGGACTTTAGAGATTTTTTCGTAATGCAGAACCTTGTTTGGAAATCAGAATTATTGTTTATTGATTACTGGTTGTCAATAATTCCATCACTTGATAAAATTGACTGTTTGTATTCAGAGACGAAAAGAGACTTACAAAAACTTACAAAAGACTGGAATTTTGAAATGGTCAAATGACGACATTGCCATGAATTAGAAACACATAAGGTTAAATCCATCAGCAGTCATATAAAATCATTCCCGCGTTTCACACATTCAAACAAACAGGTAAAGTACAAATGTTTAGTTCTGTGAGCAGCGCGGTATGAATGTGAAGTGTTGAGAAATGTGTTAGTGTTCATGTCATGGTTTGTGTGTTTGAGTTGCAGCATGTTTCACGATTGGTGTGTTTCTGTGAACCTACACTGCCATCTGGAGTACAGAGAATTGTTATACTGAATCCCATGAAATCATATGCCAAAGGCGATAATCCCAGAGCACATGGAAAGGCTCAATATCTAAGTATTTAGCAGCATTATTATTTGTTAAACCATTGCCAACATCCTGGCAGTTGGACTGCACTTCAAACTACAGTTAATTTAGCAGAAACAACAAAGAATTTTTATAATTACAAATATGAAAAGTAGTAATTACTCATTTCTAAAATGATCTAAAATAATTTCTAGATTCACCATGGGTAGGTGTGACAAAAACGTAAAGGTTTTACACATACAGATTTGAAGAGTACTTCTGAAATAAAAATTTAAAAAAAGTTGAAGGCTGCAGTTATATCAGTATTCCAATAAAGGCTGTTTTGCTTTTACATGGAGTGGACCATTACAAATACTATTTCGCTTTATCTCTCAGACTTTTGCCTCATGCAACTAATCGTGGCTGACTATGAATAACACATTCCTACAATGCTGTCTTTGTGATTCATTTGTGGTTTGTCAATGACATCGTGATCAAAGCTGCTATAAGCATCATATTTGCATACAGAATACAATTTGCGTCTCTTGATATGACTGTATTTGGTTACAGATAACAAAAAAACTCCAAATTCAGTGCCTCGGGGTGAACGTTCAGCGCTCGTACATCAGGAACATGTAAATGATTTCAGCCGATTACTGTAGTTAACAACTTGCATTATTATTAGCTGGGTAACTTATTACTTATCTTAGTTTTTAAGATTCTTCCTTAGCAAAATCTTTTAAGGGAAAAATGTTGAACTATTTTTAAAAATGATTGATAATGATTTAAAATGAGAAGCCAACAGCAATGTGTTGCTTTTTTAAGAAATTGTACTGCTTTATATTGAAAATAATCATATTTGTATGCATATATATTCCTCCAAAGCTCATGCAGGTACATGTTGATTTTGATTAACGTACAATAGGAAATCTGAGAAAATGTACCAAATTAGTAAAGCTATCCATAGGAACTATGGAAATGTTTTAGGTTAAAGTCTCTGGATCAATAAATATATTTGCACTGAATTCAAGTGTTAAAGAATCTTCTTTTTCATGTTTTTGGATCATAATAAGGCTAACTCATTTGTCATGTGGACAAAACTGGACATGTTTGACCTCAGTTTGAAGTGCTGTTACTTTAGATTTGGAAAGAAAGTATGATTTTTATACTCTGACCAATAAAAATGTTCATCAACAAGGCATATTTTCAGTTTAATGCCGCCAAGACGAGCATGTGTGGGCAGTTTTGGCAAAAACATCCAGTTTCTGTTGTAAACAGATGGCGGCACAGTGGTTCTCTGTCCCATATTTTGAACGTCTCTGCCTTTGATGCTTTCAAAATCTGGGCTGAAACTGATCTGGCTTGGATTCCCATAAGAGGTGGTCCATATTTTAGTGAAAAATCTAATTTCTCAGATTCTCTGCCGACAGCTTCTGCTTTAACTCTCACACCATTAGGAGGATCCAGGATTAGAAAACTTCCCTAGTCTAACGTTTGCATCAGATCCCTGTGTTTGGCGTTGTGGCTAACAGGTGGGGCAGCACACACGAGATGTGACGCTGTACCCTACTTCACACACAATATAGTGATCAGTGTTTTATGGTGAGTTCTGGGAACATGTGGCAGATGGAGGAAATGAAACCCAGGATTTATACCCTGATGCTGCAGTCGCTGTAGTATCACTGACAGTGGGAAATTCTAAAACTAGGAAGAACCACAGAACATAATGTTATGGTGGAAAATGAGGCCATCCATTTGCTAAAAAATCATGCACATTTGAGAGACTGAAAATACAAATGTCACCCACTTATTGTACTTACCCAATAACATTTCTCATCGTTTATATACGATTTATTAATATGATTTTCACATTGGTTTAAGGTCATATTTATCTATTCTGATTTCTCATAATTCTGATACTTTGGAAATGTAATAGGTTACAGATGTACAGTAGTGCTCAACACTGATTACTGCCAGACTTTCAAAATCACTTCATCACTTGAATTAAGATTTCATTTTAATTTCATTTTAATAATTTCATTTTAAAGCACAGTCAAATTAGACTTTAGCACCTCTTTTTACTTTGAGATAGTTCTGAGGTTAAATACAGGTTTAAAATCAAGTCTTTGCATAGCTATGACAGGAAACACTGGCATCTAACAATGCCTTGGGGAAAAAACAGTTAATTTAAAATATAAAGCATGTACACAAACCCAAATAGGAATAAAACACTTATCAAATAAACGTGTCCTATTCTGTGGCCAAAATATTCAGATGTAACCCCCTTTGTAATCGTTAACATTTTCATAAGTAACTGTAATTTAATTACACATTTTACGTAATTCCGTTACATGTAACTAGTTACTCCCCAACGCTATGTATATATACTGTATCACGTGATGCATTTTTGTTTCATTTCGGCGTTTCACACTTTATCCACGGGCGCTTGGAGCGTCGATCAGCTGACGGATGTGACGTTCTCTCGCATCCGGTTGTTATCGCGGAAGAGCAGCAGGCTGCTAGTGAGAATTATGCGCTGAATCTGGTGAGTTTCGGCTTCACTTTGACTCTCTCGACTGATTTTTGTTTAACAGCGGGTTTGGTGCTTTAAAATGACTTATAAACAACTAGTCTCAGCTGTCAACTAACTGCTGCGTTGGTTTAGAGGCCAGTAAGTGTTTAAGTTTAGAGCTACAAGCTTGTTTATGCTCCGATTTACGTGCTATCTGGACAAATAAGCGTGGATGTGCTCATGGGTATTAAGTCTGTTCTGAATATCAAGTTTGTGTTTATGAAGGGTTATTTCATAGGAACTGAGGCAGTTTTTAGCGTGAAATATATATTTAAAGCTTGTTTGCCACATATAGAGGAACCGCGTTAATGTTGACAAGTGCGGAATTGATTATAATGCTTTTGCTTCCCCAGTATTTATTTTCTGGTCTGTTCATGTCACGTGATTTTATTTATTAATTGTTTGAACAAACAGAGAAGAGAGGGTTATCAAACCTGAAAGCCTAGCACTAAAGGTTAAAAGGTCTTTGATTAATCAGTCTAATGACCTTACCTGCTGTCATAATGGCAATTTCTTCATAAGTATGACAGAGAGATTAGAATAGATTTAATGTTCATAATGATTTTTAGAGTTGCCATGTTTGTATATTCACTCGCTGCAACTATCTGTGACAGTTCATAAACACAAATTAGATGGAAAATTATGGCATTTAGTGATTCACTGTCACACCACACATCACAAATGACTCTTATTCATTCAACAAAACCTAGGCTAGTTAATGCAAACATGGTGACATGGACTATTTAAATCAACAGCTTTAGTGCAGCAGAGAAAACAAAATGTTTACATTCACAACATGTTTATGATCACCTGATGCAGATTACATATTATATGTATTCATACAGTACCTATACATATGCGATCAGATACACTTCATAGGAATGCTTTTGTTAAGCCATGGCTTTAGACCAGCTTTAAAAGTGGTCAAAGGCTGCCTGCTTGATTAGATCTTGTTCTCTTGCCTGTAGATTTGATCACTGTGCTTTCAGTCTGTGTATTATTGCATTGCATAAGATCCAGATAAAGCATGTATGTTTGTTTGACTGTTTAATCATCTTTCGGTTTCTGGTTTAGGGGATGTGTTCCAGCTGCATATAGTTATGCCGAGCGGCGTGGACTACAGTGAGTTGGGGGGAAGTCTTCCAGCCATTGCTTCTTTGAACGCTTCGTATTCCCAGGCGTCTCTCTCCCTTCCCTCCCCTTACTACCCACCGCTGCCCCCGGGACAGAGGAAAGCCTTCTCAGACGTACGCCGAACGTTCTGCCTCTTCGTTACGTTTGACCTCCTCTTCATCACTCTGCTCTGGATCATTGAATTAAATGTGAGCTTTTATTTTGAGCTTCCAAACTCTCTTCTTGCCCAATGCTAATCATTTGTCTCTGTTGTTCAGTTTGTACTTCCTTTTTAACTTTGCCCATAGTCGTGTGGGTTGAATTTTACAGTTGATTGTACGTGCCTGTTTCACTTCCTCTGATGAAAATAGAAGCGTGCGAAATTTGCATATTGTAGTTTGCATATTAAATGTATTTTTAACTCACATAATATATAAAATGACAAACCATATAAAATAAAAAAAAGATATATGTAAATAAATATTTTTGTATATTTAACTGCACATACACATGTATCTACTTTAAAAACATATGGTTAAAAAGATTTAATATGCAAACTTTATATAGTTTAATAAAATTATACACTATATAGTTTTGTAGCTTATTTATGGAAAATAGTAATATAAATTTATGTACATAAAATTATATTTGATACTAAATCAAAAAGAAAATGTGAATATTGAGAAATGTGTAAATAAATATTTTACTATATTTTATATAAGTGAATACACACACGCATGAATTTACTTAATAAATAATATATATATATATATATATATATATATATATATTAGTTAAAATATATTTAATATGTAGTTTTGTATCCTATTTATGGAAAGAATGAATTAAAATAATATAAATATGTGCATAAACTTTTTTTTTTTTTTTTTTTTTTTAATATGTATCTTTAGCATGTGACATATAAAACAGTATATTTATGTGCATTTTAAGGTTTTCAATGAAATATTGTTGGAAAGGATGCTTGATTTGCCTTTCTCTCTGTCTCTCTCAGATCAGTAAGAGTATATGGACCAGTCTTGAGAATGAGGTTGTTCACTACAACTTCAAGTCATCTTTCTTTGATATCTTTGTAAGTATCATAAAGCAAAAGCCTTGTTGCTTATTGAGCCATAATAAAAGATGGACATTTTTATAACTGACTCCTCTACACTATTGGTTTGATATGATCTCTCTCAGTCTTTGAGTCATGAACACGAAAACACACACTTAACTATATAACGTATTAATCATTAAACTGTTCTAGTTTTGGGTTTTTATTTTTGTTTAATAAAGCGTTAGTCTGTTTATTTAAAGCTTACAGAGCATGAGATGTGAGAAATTGTGATTCACACAGTTTCTGTCTCGCTACTGTCATCCACTTTAGCATGTGACATGAATAGATGTACTCGTCCGCTACAGCATTTCTTGTACAAGCAAGTTTTGGTTGAATTTTAGGCCTCATTATTTATTGAAACTGCTGTCATACCTGCAAAACAGTGATGTCATCCTAGAAACATGTTGAAACGCTCTTATATTTACTAAGAATCAGCACTTGACAGTATTTTTTAAATCCTCAGTTATTACTTCATAAGCAATAATCTCTCTCTTTTTCTCCTTTGCTTGTTCCTGCTCAGCTTTTAGCTGTGTTTAGGTTTCTGTGTTTGCAGCTTGGTTATGCTGCGTTTCGATTGAGACACTGGTGGGTTATTGCGGTAAGAAAGATCTCAGCCTATATAAATCTAAATGTTTGCATTTTATCTAAATATTATAGAAAATGTAATAAGAATTAAAAATGACTATATATATATATATATATATATATATATATATATTATTTTTTTTTTTTTACATATTTTTCTTTTGATATTTGTGGTGAAATATGACTTTTAAAGGCTTGGATATGATCATTGTCTTTTTTTCCCTTTTTTTTTTTTTTTTTTTAAACACTTTTTCCAAACTCAGATCACTACTCTGGTGACCAGCGCCTTCCTCATCACCAAAGTTATCTTGTCAGATGTAAGAGTTCATGTTTTGCCTTCCTAACCAATCTGTTTTAATATTTCGTTTAATTTAAGTGAAGTCACATAGTGTTTGTTCCTCAGAGAGACCACTAGCAGCTCTCTGAATTCCTCATTTGTTTTTTTTTTATTGCTGTGATAATAGTTCCCTCTTATTTTTCTCAGTTGTTTAGTCAGAATGCTTTTGGCTACGTTCTTCCCATCACCTCGTTTGTGGTGGCATGGTTGGAAACCTGGTTCCTGGATTTCAAAGTTCTCACACAGGAAGCAGAAGATGAGAGAGGTGAGAGAGCTTTTTACAAGAAGAAAATTAAGGGCTGTAGTGAACCGACACAGATCAGTAATAACAACAGCGTTTGTTTAAATTATAGGGCATGTTTTATAGATGATTGTAGCTCAAAGTGCTTCATAAACAAATTAGTCACAAAACCATCCTATAAAGCTAAAATATTACATTATTTGTCAGTAACATACTTATAGGTCTCAACATAATTTTTCATACATGCATTTTGTTAATTTTTATGGGATTTAAATCATGGAAATAGCAGAATCTTGAAGTTATTTTATTTAATTTTTTCCTTGAAGGTGACCTATAATATTAGTAATTTTTTTTTTTTTCATGACCTTTTTCCACTGTCTCTAAGGCTGTTAGAATTAAGCAGTTTGAAATAGAAGTTTTGATTGATTAATTATGAGAAATTATGATTGGCTTTCATGTGAGGAAAAACATCTGAGACGTGTAATAATACTAAACTTTACTGTTATATGCAAATGCGGATCATATGTTAATAAGGTTGTGTTTTTGATGTCATAGGCATGATCATTTCTGAGTCAGTTTGGCTTTTTAGTTTCAAACAATGTTTTGGGTAGAATGGGAAACTTTGCATTGTGAACATCTGAGTATGTCTGCATAGCATAAGCCCTTTCAAAAGAGGAAGAAAAATCGTTTTTGTCATTTTATAATAGTGTTGTGGTCATGTGTGGTCAAGTCACATTACTTAAATCTGTGGGAAGGGAAATATGCTCTGCTTTGTTCTAGAGATGCACACTCAGACAGTCACTGATGTCTGGGAAAGTCCTCACACAACATTGATGATCTGTCATTTTCTCATCTCCTGCAGCGTATCTGGCAGCAGTTAATGCCGCGTGTGAGCCGGTCCCTCTGATCTGTCCTAGACCTGTGTCTGACGGACAGTTTTACTCCCCGCCGGAGTCCCTGGCAGGTAATGCCATTCACTTTCTGTCTAATGCAACTCATTGTCTGTTTTTGCTTTATTTCCTTCCTAATGTTTGTGTTTGTCCTGTAGGTTCGGATGAAGACCTTGACGAAGAGGGTCTCGGCAGGAAAGAACTAACAGAACAAGTAATTATATGCTTGTTTTCTTTCTTTTCATTATGTTTGGATGAAAGAAATGTGTGAAAATGACTCAATTTTGGTACATCCGAAAGTAATAAGAACCATTTATTTCATAAAAAGCACAGCTGATCACTTTGTCTAATCACTTGTTTTTAAGGACAAGCAGTTTATACGACAGGGACGGGAGGCCATGGCAGTGGTGGAACAGATACTGACACAAGAGGAGAACTGGAAGTTTGAGAAGACTAATGTATGTAGATCTCCATGCTTGCAGTCTTTATTTGTTTATGGTAATGTTATTAGTTTAATATGATGTGTTTTTATTCTTAGGAGCTGGGTGATGCAGTATATACACTTGAAATCCCGTTTTATGGGAAAACATTTATTTTAAAGGTATTTTCTCTCTGTATTATGAGTCTTTTTGTGTCCTTGTGTTTGTTCATACAGAATCAGTCACTGACCTGTGTTTTGGTTGTTTTAGGCACTTTTGCAGTGTACCGCAGAGCTGGTGTATCAGGAGGTCATTTTGCAGCCAGAGAAGATGGTGCAGTGGAACAGAACAGTGTCCGTTTGTCAGGTACACATACACTCACAGGTGCTTCCATTAATGTCAGCTGAAACACATGTGGGTGTGAGGCATGTGTTAACAGTGAAAGGATGCATGTGCACTTCAAAATGTACAAAAAAAAATATATATATATATATATATATA
>JAFVLL020006540.1:16038-35613 GCA_021397915.2 Tor tambroides
CCGTACACACATGGAACGATAATTTACGGGACTCACTCCCGCATTTAAATGCGGTTGTCACTCCTGAAACTTGTAGTGTGTACGTGGCCATTGAGTTTGACAGCACTACTGCTAGTCTCAATTGATCCATTATTCTCTTAGGAAATTCTATGAGAAACTGTAGAAGCTTGTTTTCACCACGGGATAAAAATAAAAGGTAACTTTTAAATATCTGAGGGGGAAAAAAACAGAATTGTGAGAGAAAAATAGCAGTTACATTTTAATGTGCAATTATATTTTTATTCCATGGTGAGAAAAGAATTGTAAGAGGTAAACTCAGAATTCTGAGGAAAAAAGTCAGAATTGTGAGATAATTCAGAATTCCGAGAAAGTAATTCAGAATTCTGGCTTTATATCTCGCAATTCTGAGTTTCTGTATTGGAATTCTGACATTTTTTGTAAAATTGTGAGAAAAAAGTCAAAATTTACCTTTATTTATTATTTTTTTTCTTTTTTATTCTATGGCAGAAACCAAAAGAAAATTGGATAGTGATGACATTTATTTTATTAGTAATGCATGAAATTAAAAGAAGGGAAAATAGCCATCCATTACTGTGATATTGTCTCTGAATGTGTGTTTTGTCTGTTTTGTGAATCGCCTATTTGTTAAAAGACAGGTGGTTTATCTCTGTCCATACATGTCCCGTCATTGTAGTGGAATTAAAAGCCATTCTGGTTGGCACAGTGCATTAGTCTTGCTAAAAAGTAAACAGACCCATCCCTCTTTACCTGTGTGTGTGCTTGTGTATGTTCCTGTGTTGTCCCTTGTGGTTTGATGATCCCTGATTTGTGAATCCCCCTGTGTGTGTGTTTGTGGTCGTGTGTTTATAGCTGTGCAGCAGATGGCTGAAGCTCACATGCAGAAATTAGGTGTGTATCCTCATGTAGAGGAGGAAGGGGAGGAGCCTATTCAGAGAGGGGGGGAGGAGATTTCCTCATCCTGCACACCTGGTAATCTTAATGTCACATCACAGATGAACCCTCCACATATGCATGTTACGTTGTCAGTACTATATTTTGTGTTTTATCATTTAATTTGAAAAGGTTACCGCTGAATGTTCACATCAGCCTTGCAAAAACAATAGTAAGAGAAACTATTATGTCAGATTAATATTACTAAATACTTTCTACTACTATAGCTATTAGTTTTAAAGGGATAAATGTAAAGAAAAGTCAAAAATTAAGTTGTAATGTTTATTTTAATACTTCTATTGCATTATGCATATATATTTAATAACTTCAAAAGTTAATGGTGATAAATTAATAAATGCTTTGTTTTATTTGTATTACATTTCTATTGAATGATGCATTAAATGGCAACAAAACAACAATACCAAATAATGTGAACTGCTACAGTATTGTGTTAATTATATCAGTAGTAAGTGATAAAGATGCAGTTTTCAGTAACTCTTTATTTTAAGGTGTCCTTTTTACACGTTACATGTATTTACTATTATAATAACAATGAAATATGCATAATTACATGCAAGTAACCTTAAGCCAAACCCTAATCCTATCCCTAACCATACAGTAAGTGCATGTAGTTAATATTACTCAGTATATAAATGTGTAATTACACTGTAACAAGAACACCTTAAAATAAAGTGTAACCGTTTTCTGAGAAATATATTGTAGGCACACATTTAGACTCTATTATCACTGTTTTTATGCAATTGGAGATGGACTTTGGGTTATTGGGTTTTTAAAGACTTGTTTTTAGTGGGAAAAACTTATTTTTTACCATTTCACAAATGTGATCTTGGGTTCAGAGTACAGTCTTTTATTGTGCATTTCTGCTTTTTTTTCCACAATTTTAGTGCAAAAAAAAAAAAGTTATGTCTTAGTCTTTTATTTAAGTGCTGATAAAGTATATGTGGTCTTTGTGTCATTAAAACACAATTTTCTTATATTGTGCTACTCTCTCTACATATCGTATTTGCATGTAGCATTCAACCAAAAACTTCAGCCAGTCAAATATGAGATTACCTGTTGATTCCATATTTTATTTAATAAATACTCATTTTAAAGATTCACAGGAGCAAAGGGGCATGGCAGAGCACCAGCTCGGCATGAGAAAGGCAGGAGCCACGGCACCAACCGATGAAGAGGAGGAGGAGGAAGAAGTAGAAGCAGACAATATGGCAGATGATGAGTGCAGAAATGTGGACTGATAAAGTTTGAGGAACTTTAGAGATTTTTTTCATTATGCAGAACCTTGTTTGGAGATCAGAATTATTGTTTAATGATTACTGGCTGTCAATAATTCCATCACTTGATAAAAACGGCTATCTGTTTGTATTCAGAGACAAATAGAGACTTAAAAAAAACTCTGAAAGACTGAAATTTTGGAATGGTCAAACAACCTCAAACAGTTCATTCACCCTGACATTGCCATGAAATAGAAACGCATAAGGTTAGTAGTCATCTAATATCATCCCCGCGTTTCATACATTCGAACAAAAAGGTAAAGTACAAATGTTTAGTTCTATGAGCAGCGCAGTATGAATGTGAAGTGTTGAGAAATGTGTTAGTGCTTGTATCATGTCATGTTTTGTGTGTGTGTTGAGTTACAGTATGTTTTGCGATCGGTGCGTTTCTTTGGGCCTACACTGCCATCTGGAGTACAGAGAATTGTTATACTGAATCCCATGAAATCATTTGCCAAAAACAATAATCCCAGAGCACATGGAAAGGCTCAATATCGAAGTATTTAGCAGCAGCATTATTTGTTAAACCATTGCCAACATCCTGGCAGTTGGATCACACTTCAAACTACAGTTAATTTAGCAGAAACAAACAAAAAAAGAATGTTTATAATTACAAATATAATTATATTTGCATATTTATAAATATAAAAAGAAATAATTTCTAAAATGATCTAAAATCATTTCTAAATTCACCATTGGTAAGTGTGGCAAAAAATATTTGAAGAGTACTTCTAAAAAAAAAAAAAAAAAAGCTGATAAAGACTGCAGTTATATCAGTATTCCAATAAAGGCTGTTTTGTTTTGTACATGGAGTGGACCATGTTAAGATCACACATACTGTTTTGCTTTATCTCACTGTTTTGGGAGACTTTTGCCTCATGCAACTAATCGTGGCTGACTGTGAATAACACATTCCTACAGTGTTGTCTTTGTGATTCATTTGTGGTTTGTCAATGACACCGTGATCAAAGCTGCTATAAAAATCATATTTGCATACAGAATAGAATTTGCATCTCTTGATATGACTGTGTTTGGTTACAGATAACAAAAACTCCAAATTTAGTGCCTCGGGGTGAACGTTCAGTGCTCATGTACATCAGGAACACGTAAATGATTTCAGTCGATTACTGTAGTTAACAACTTGCATTAATATTAGCTGGGTAACTTATTACTTATCTTAGTTTTTAAGTTTCGTCCTTAGTAAAATCTTTTAAGGGAAAAATGTTGAACTATTTTTAAAAATGATTGATAATGATTTAAAATGAGAAGCCAACAGCCACGTGTTGCTTTTTTAAGAAATTGTACTGCTTTATATTGAAAATAATCATATTTGTATGCATATATATTCCTCCAAAGCTCATGCAGGTACATGTTGTTGTTGTTGATTTTGATTAACGTACAATAGAAAATCTGAGAAAATGTACCCAATTAGTATTGCTATCCATAGGAACTATGGAAATGTTTTAGGTTAAAGTCTCTGTATCAATAAATATATTTGCACTGAATTAAAGTGTTAAAGAATATCTTTGTCATGTTTTTGGATCATCATAAGACAAATTACGCAGTCTTCCATTTGGACAAAATTGGACATGTTTGACCTCGATTTGAAGTGCTGTTACTTTACATTTGGAAAGAAAGTATGATTTTTATACTCGGACCAATAAAAATGTTCATCAGAAAGGCATAGTTTCAGTTTAATGCTGCCAAGAGGAGCATGTGTGGGCAATTTTGGCAAAAACATCCAGGTTCTGTTGTAAACAGATGGCGGCACAGTGGTTCTCTATCCCATATCTTGAACGTCTCTGCCTTTGATGCTTTCAAAATCTGGGCTGAAACTGATCTGGCTTGGATTCCCATAAGAGGTGGTCCATATTTTAGTCAAAAATCTAATTTCTCAGATTCTCCGCTTCTGCTTTAACTATCACACCATTAGGAGGATCCAGGATTAGGAAACTTCCCTTGCATCAGATCAGTGTTTGGCATTGTGGCGGCACAAGCGAGATATGAGACGCTGTGACCTACTTCACACAATATAGTGATCAGTGTTTTATGGTGAGTTATGGGAACATGTGGGGCAGATGGAGGAAATGAAACCCAGGATGTATGCCCTGACGCTGCAGTTGCTGTAGTATCACTGATAGTGGGAAATTCTAAATCAGACTATTAACATATCTAAGAACTACAAAGTTTATGGTGGGAAAGGCCATCCATTCGCTATAAATCAATCAGAATTAAGAGACTTAAAGTACAAATGCCGTCCACTTTTTGTGCTTACCCAATAAAATTTTTCATTTTTTATATAGGCCTACGATTTATTAATGTGTTCATAACATTCTTTTCAAACATCAGAACTAGAACTCTAGACATGAACTATTGTAATTTGATATTAGTCAGTCGTAAGGATTTTCACACTGGTTAAAGATTTTATATTAAGCTATTCCGATTTCTGATTATACACTGTATCATCACGTGATGCATTTTAGTTCATTTCGGCGTTTCACACTTCAGCCACGAGCGCTTTTATTTTTTTATTTTATTTTATTATGCCTTAAACAACATATACAAAACAATACAACAAACAATATAAAGCCAGGGAAATAAAGGAGAAAAAAAATTTAAATGAAAGAAAATAAAATAAAAATACAATTAAAAACATGCATGACCTTTACATTACTCAAATATTTTGAAGACAGAACACAAACGGACAGTTTTGATAGCCTTTCTATTAGTGCTACTTTGAATAGTACAAAAATAGCTTTCCAATTCTTTATAAAACACTGTGACCACGAGCGCTTTTAGAGCGTCGATCAGCTGGCGGATGTGACGTATTCCCACATCCGCTTGTTATCACGGAAGAGCGGCAGGCTGCTAGTGAGAACGATGCGCTGATTCTGGTGAGTTTCGGCTTCGCTTTGTCTCTCTCGGCTGATTGTTGTTTAACAGCGGGTTATGTGCTTTTAAATGACTTGTAAACAACTTTTACCAGCTGTCAGCTAACCGTGAGGTCAGTGCGTGTTTAAGTTTAGAGCTACAAGCTTGTTTATGCTCTGATTTACGTGCTAACTAGACAAATAAGTGTGAATGTACTCATGAATATTCATTAGGTCTCTTCTAAATATCAAGTATGTGTTTATGAAGGGTTGTTTATTAGGGACCGAGACAGTTTTTAGCGTCAAATATATATTTAAAGCTTGTTTGGCACATGTAGAGGAACTGCATTCATGTTGACAGTGCAGAATTGATTATAAGATGCTTTTGCTTCCCCAGTATTTATTCTCTGGGCTATTAATATCATTAATGATTTTATTCATTAATTCTATGGACAAATAGGTAAGAGAGGGTTATCCAACCTGAAAGCCTAGTATTAAAGGTTAAAATGTCTCTGATAAATCAGTCTGATCACTTGCCTCCTTTCATAATGGCTATTTCTTCATAAGTGTGACAGAGAGGTTAAGCTAGATTTAATGCTCTTAAATTATCTTTAGAGTTGCCATGTCAGCATATTCATTTGCTGAAACTATGACAGTTCATAAACACAAATTAGATGGAAAATGATGACATTTAGTGATTTATTGTCACACCATTCAACCCCCCCCCCCCCAAGATTATCACAAATTCAACCTAGTTAATGCAAACATGCTGACAGTGACTACATAAATCAACAGTTTCAGTGCATCGCAGTATGTTTACACGTTTATGATCGCCAAACGCAGATTACATGTTATATGTACATATACAGTATACATGACCAATCAGATACGCTACATGGGGAGTGCTTTTGTTAAGCCATGACTTTAGACCGGCTTTAAAAGTGGTCAAAGGCTGCTTGATTAGAACTTGTTCACTGTGCTTTCAGTTTTTGTATAATTGCAGTGTCTCATTGCATAAGAGCCAGATAAAGCATGCATGTTTGTTTGACTATTTAATTGTCTTTCCGTCTCTGGTTTAGGGGATGTGCTCCAGCTGCGTTAGTTATGCCGACCGACGTGGACTACAGCGAGTTGGGGGGAAGTCTTCCAGCCACTGCTTCTTTGAACGCATCGTATTCCCAGGCGTCTTTCTCCCTTCCCTCCCCTTACTACCCCCCGCTGCCCCCGGGAGAGAGGAAAGCCTTTTCAGACGTACGCCGAACGTTCTGCCTCTTCGTTACGTTTGATCTCCTCTTCATCACTCTGCTCTGGATCATTGAATTAAATGTGAGTTTTTATTTTGTGTTTCCAAACTGTCTCGTTGCCCAATGCTAATCATTTTGTTGTTCAGTGTGTACTTCCTTTTTAACTTCGCCCATATTTGTGTGGGGTGAATTTTACAGTTGATTGTACGTGCCTGTTTCACTTCCTCTGATGAAAATAGAGGTGTGCGAAATTTGCATATTTGTAATTTGCATATGAAATTATATTTTGAACTTTTATAATTTTAGCATTTTTAATTAGAAAATAATAATAATAATACAGATAATGCAGATATTCAGATAAATATGTAAATAAATATTTCTGTATATTTAACTGCACATACACATGTATTTACATTAAAAAACATGTGGTTAAAAACATTTAATACCCAAAATATTGATATAGTTTAATAAAATTAAAGACTATTTATATAGTTCTGTAGCCTTTTTTTATGGAAAATAGTAATAAAAATTTACGTACATAATCAAATTATACTACATCAAATAGAAAATGTGAATAGTCATATAAATATGCAAATAAATATTTAAATTTTATATAAGTAAATACTTGCATATACATTTTTACTTAAAATATAAATGGTTAAAATATATTTATTATGCAGTTTTGTAGCCTATTTATGGAATTAATAATAATAATTAATATAAATATGTACATAAACCTTTTTTGTAATTTAATATGTATCTTTATCATGTGACACAAAACGGTACATTTTTGTGCATTAAGGGTTTCAGTGAAATATTGTAGGAAAGGATGCTTGATTTGCCTTTCTCTCTGTCTCTCTCTCAGATCAGTAAGAGTATATGGAGCAGTCTTGAGAATGAGGTTGTTCACTACAACTTCAAGTCATCTTTCTTCGATATCTTTGTAAGTATCATAAAGCGAAAGCCTTGTTACTTATTGATAATAAAAGATGGTACATTTTTATAACTGACTTCTCTACGCTGTTGGTTTGATATGATCTCTTTGATATGAAGTCTTTTATGCTATTCAGTCATGAACACGCAAACACACACTTAACTGTATAAAATGGTAATCATTAAACTGTTCCAGTTTTGGGATTGTATTTTTTGTTTGATTAAAGCATTAGTCTGTGTATTTAAAGCTTATAGAGCATGAGGTGTGAGAAATTGCGATTCACACAGTTTCTGTCTCGCTGCTGTCACCCACTTTAGCATGTGACATCAGTAGATGTAGTCGTCCCCTACAGCATTTCTTGTACAAGCAATTTTTGGGTGAATTTGGGGCATTAAAAAGGCCTCGTTATTTGTTGAAGCTGCTCTCATAGCTGCAAAAACCGTGACGTCATCCTAGAAACTCTTATATTTACTAAGAATCAGCACTGAACAATCATTGTTAAATCTTCAGCTATTACTTTATAAGCAATAATCTCTCTCTTTCTCCTTTGCTTGTTCCCGCTCAGCTTTTAGCCGTGTTCAGGTTTCTGTGTTTGCAGCTTGGTTATGCTGCGTTTCAACTGAGGCATTGGTGGGTTATTGCGGTAAGAAAGACCTCACCCTATATAAATCTCAATATTTGCATTTTCTGTAAACATTATAGAAAATAATAATAATTACTGTATATATATTTACATATTCTTCTTTTAATATTTGTGGTGAAATATGACTTTTAAAGGCTTGGATGTAATCATTGTTTTTTTGTTTTTTTTTCTCCATTCTCAGATCACTACTCTGGTGACCAGCGCCTTCCTCATCGCCAAAGTTATCTGGTCAGATGTAAGATAGTTGATGTTTTGTCTTCCTAACCAATCTATTTGAATATTTAAATGAATTTAAGTGAAGTCACAGTGTTTGTTCCTCAGAGAGACCACTATCAGCTCTCTGAATTCCTCTTCTGTTTTATTATATTGCTGTGATAACAGAAATAGGTGTAGGATGTCATAGTTCCCTCTTGTTTTTCTCAGTTGTTTAGTCAGAATGCTTTTGGTTACGTTCTTCCTATCACCTCGTTTGTGGTGGCATGGTTGGAAACCTGGTTCCTGGATTTCAAAGTTCTCACACAGGAAGCAGAAGATGAGAGGGGTGAGAGCTTTTTGCAATTAGAAAATCCAGGGCTGTATTGAACTGACACAAATCAGTAATAACAGCATGTTTTATAGATGATTGTAGCTCAAAGTGCTTCATGAACAAATTAGTCATAAAACCATCCTTTAAAGCTAAAATATCACATTATTTGTCAATGACATACTTGTAAGTCTCAAAATAATGCATTTTTTCAATGTTTATGGAATTTATACCTTGAAAATAGAAGAAGCTTGATGGTAGGCTGTTTTATCAGAGTATGTCTGCGTAGTACAAGCTCAAAAAGAGGAAGAAAAATCCTTTTTTTGTCATTTTAATATTGTTGTGGTCATGTAAAGTCACATTACTTAAAGCTGTGGGAAGGGAAACGTGCTCTGCTTTGTTCTAGAGATGCACACTCAGACTGTCACTGATATTTGGGAAAGTCCTCACACTACAATGATGATCTGTCATTTTCTCATCTCCTGCAGTGTATCTGGCAGCAGTTAATGCCGCATGTGAGCCGGCCCCTCTGATCTGTCCTAGACCCGTGTCTGACGGACAGTTTTACTCCCCGCCGGAGTCCCTGGCAGGTAACACCATTCACTTTCTTTCTAATGCAACTCATTGTATGTTTTTGCTGTATTTCCCGCCTAATGTTTGTGTTTGTCCTGTAGGTTCGGATGAAGACTTTGATGAAGAGTGTCTCGGCAGGAAAAAACTAACAGAACAAGTAATCATATGCTTATTTTCTTTCTTTTCATTATGTTTGGATGGAAGAAATGTTTGAAAATGACCATTTCTGTATGTCCAAAAGTAATAAGAACTGTTTATTTCATAAAAAGCACAGCAGATCACTTTGTCCAATCACTTGTTTTTAAGGACAAGCAGTTTATACGACAGGGACGGGAGGCCATGGCTGTGGTGGAACAGATACTGTCACAGGAGGAAAACTGGAAGTTTGAGAAGACTAATGTGTGTAGACCTCCATGCTTGCAGACTTTATTTGTTTCTGGTTTTGTTCTTGGTTTAATATGATATATGTTTTAATTCTTAGGAGATAGGCGATGCAGTATATACTCTTGAAATCCCATTCCATGGGAAAACGTTTATTTTAAAGGTATGTTCCCTCTGTATAATGAGACTTTTTGTGTCTTTATGTTTGTGTGTATATATATATATATATATATATATATATATATATATACAGAATCAGTCACTGACCTGTGTTTTAGACGCTCTTGCAGTGCACAGCAGAGCTGGTGTATCAGGAGGTCATTTTGCAGCCAGAGAAGATGGTGCAGTGGAACAGAACAGTGTCTGTTTGTCAGGTACACATACACTCACAGACACCTCCAGTAATGACAGCTGAAACACATGTGGGTGTGAGGCATGTGTTAATAGTTAAGACACATGTGCACTTCAAAAGGTACAAAAAAAAAAGTAAATATTTATATACACATACATATATATTTATATATATATATATATATATATATATATATATATATATATATATATATTTTTGTGGTCCAGGGTCACATACATATATATTGGTATATACCACGACTGAGGTGCCCTTGAGCAAGGCACCGAACCCCCAACTGCTCCCCGGGTGCCGCAGCATAAAAATGGCTGCCCACTGCTCTGGGTGTGTGTTCACTGCTGTGTGTGTGCACTTTGGATGGGTTAAATGCAGAGCACAAATTCCGAGTATGGGTTACCATACTTGGCCACATGTCACGTCACTTTCATATATATATATATATATATATATATATATATATATATATATGTACAGTACTGTTCAAAAGTCTCTTATGCTCACCAAGGCTGCATTTAGCAAAAATACAGTTCTATTGTGAAATATTATAACTATTTAAAATAACAATTTTCTATGTGAATATAGTTTCAAATTCAGTTTATTCCTGTGATGCAAAGTTGATTTTTCAGCATCATTACTTCAGTCATATGTAGGGGTGTAATGGTAAACATATTCGTATCAAAAATTTTTGGTATGGGTCTTTCGGTTCGGTATGCACGTCTACCGAACAAATCATTCCATTTTTTCAGGAAATTCAGACAATACATGTCATTTTGGCGCACTTTGATGTGGCGCGACAAATCAGTTCAAACGGCAGCACGGAGCGCAAGTGAGTGCAATCATCCCTTCATTTTTACTACTATTTTTATTATGAAATAAACATGAATTAACATCTCATGTAATCGCTCGATTATAGCTTCAATTGCTGAACAGCTTGTAAACAAAATGTACCGTAGCATTTCATTTACCTCAGGCAAGTCATCAGTGCCCACAGCTTATTATTTGCTAGAGAAATGAAGTCTAGAAAAGAGCATTTCACTAAATATTAGACTAATGTACTTCATTATATTTTACTTTAGTGATGTCTTAATTATTTAATGTTTCATAAAAGATATTTTTAAACATACAAGTTATGACAGCCACTGTGTAAATGATTATTTCAACAACAAACAGAAATTGTATAATTTAGAAGTTAATTTAAAAACGGCATTATGTGCAGTTTACATATTTGAATACAAATCTTTCATTTGAGTGTTGATTATTATAGTTAAAAATAAATGGTAATTGAATATAAGTTTGGGCTCTGTTGTTAATTGTAACCTTATAATAATGTAATAGGCCTCCCTATAGTTTAGAGCAGAAGCTGAGGTAGATTTATATACCTTAGAAATTTTTAATTGTATTTGAATTTATGCTGTACCGTAACAATACACAACCATGGCGTCAAAACCAAGGTACATACCGAACTATCAAGTTTGTGTACCATTACACCCCTAGTCCTAAGTGTCACATAATCCTTCAGAAATCATTATAATATGCTGATTTGCTGATCAATGTTGAAAAAAGTTGTCAGGATTCTTAAAAGTTAAAAAGAACCGCATTGATTTATAACAATATAAATGTCTATTACTCTCACTTTTGATCAATCCATCCATCCTTCCTAAAAAAAAGTATTCATTTCTTTCAAAACAAAATTTTCACTCCAAATGATTGTGTATATTTATATTTATTTCGATTTACCTTTTATGATGGATGCTTATGTTTTTCCAATCAAATAATCAGTTGTTAGTCACTGGATGTTATTGCATAATAGAGAACTAAATGTATATGTTAAATAGGTCTTATTTTGACCTGGCACACAACAGGTGTGCTTTGACGGGGATATTTACGCCGATGGCCCAAATTTGAATCCATTCCCATTGTTCCCAAAAAAGACCATAAATAAAGCACTACGAAGCTACAAAAATAAGATGGTTTTGAGCTTTTAATCATTAAAACAGCCTTGAAGAAGCTGTTTCTAAGTGTCCTGCATACACTGTCATTACAGTTAATGTTCTCTCGGTGTTGTTTTTTTTTTATCTGTCGATAGATTTTACAGAGAGTGGATGACAACACAATGGTGTCATATGATGTTTCTGCAGGAGCCGCTGGAGGAGTCGTGTCTCCCAGGTGAGAGACTGCTTACGAATTGTTGCTTAAGTCTGTTTAGCATGTACAAACAGAGCGTATTTATCATTTTTAGCTGTTTTGTTTGGCTGTACTAATTATTGAGATGTCAAAGAGTTCAAACTGTTTCTGTTTTTTTATGTTCTTGATCTTCAGGGACTTTGTGAACGTTCGTCGGGTGGAGCGCAGGCGAGACTGCTACATCTCTGCAGGAATGGCCACCAATCACAGCAGCAAACCCCCTCACAGTCGCTACGTCAGGTCTGCTTGAATGCAAAGTGTTTTGCTTCGTCAGCCAATAAAAATGGAGAATTTAAAGCTGTAAACTGAACTCTCTCTCTCTCTCTCAGAGGGGAGAATGGTCCTGGTGGATTTGTGGTGTTGAAATCTAGCAGTAATCCTTCAGTTTGCACCTTTATCTGGGTCCTCAATACAGACCTTAAGGTAAGAGCTGCAATTACTTCCAGTTTGTACATTTAAGCCATTTAAACACATTCAAATAATGAGTGTTTATAATTAGATGTTTTTAAATGCAAGCATTTTTGGAATATTTGGAATTAGAGATTTGAAAACCCTATAACATTAAGTAACTTCATTGAAAAGTTATCCTGCACCATTTGTGTTACAGACATGAATGATGCTGCCTCACATCATGCAGCTCTTTGAGATGTGTGCTATAACATTTTGAAGCATTCAGAATTATAATTTTTGTCTGACGGATGTTAAAATTGGCAACGATTAAAATTACGTTGAACCATATCTAGAAATTTGGGGCTTGGCTCTATTGATTTGGACCAGTTAATAATAAAAAAAAAAGAATACACAGAATAAAAAAACAAAGACATTTGTGACTTTTTCTCTCACAAGTCTTTTTTCGCTCTGAATTGCAAGATATAAACACAATTGCAAGTTAAAATGTCTGAATTGCAAGTTGTTGTTTTTTCACTTTCTTCTTGTAATTTCGAGTTTCTCTCCATTTAGATTTTTTTTCTTGCAGTTGAGTTTTATCCAGCATTTCTGACCTCTTTTCTCAGAATTGTGAGATATAAACTTGCAATTTGTGAGTTATAATGTCCAAATTCTGCTATTTTCTTACAGTTGCGAATTTATATCATGCAGTTCCAACTTTGTCTCAGAATTATGAGATGTAAACTAACAATTGCTTGAAAAATAATTTATAATTGTGAGATGAAAAAATCAGAATTACCTTTTTTATTTTTTATTCAGTGGCAGAAAGCTTCCATAGAAAAAACGTAGCAAAAAACGTAGCGCAACTTCGACACCCATAATTGCACTGGGCTCGATCAGATTATCTGTGTGAGAATACAAAAATGCAGAAATACGACCTGTAGTTTTCACAAAAGCCTTGGAGCTGTCAAGTGTTTGCCAGATGATGCGTTTTAATTCGTTAATAATAGATGGTATCTTGGAGCAAGTAACGCAGAAAAATTCACATTGTTCTTATACTACGGATATTAACAATACAAATCAGGTTGAAAATCTGCAAATTTACCAAAACACCCTAGCAACATTCCAAAAAACTGACTACCTTCGCAACCATAGAGCAGTAATTTGTGCGCAGACTGCTCATTTTCAAAATATGTAATGAAATAATAATTAAACTTTTTTTTTTTAATATAAATATTAGGGCTGTCAGTCGATTAAAATTTTTTATCTAATTAATTACATGTGTCGATTAATTAATCTAATATTTGGCTGTGAAAATACCCCAAAAAGATTATTTAAAGCTATTTTTGTGTTAAATGAGAATGTATTAAGTAGACATTACAAATAGTAGCTTTAGAAAGAAATATTTTATCTGATTCAATATAAAATTTATTCATATAAACGTTAACAACAGCCTAACATAAATTGAAAAGATAAAAGATAATTTGAGAAACAGTTTTTTGTGTTTTTTTCCTTCATCCAATGAAAGTCACTAGTAACCAAAACAGCTTTACCAACCATCTTCAAAAAACCTTTCTTTGGAACATAAAAAAAGTAAGTCATTCAGGTTTGAGTAAATGATATACATTTTTACATAATTTAACAACATAGTTCACACAAAAAAATCTTAATTATCCCTTTAAAGTTTTTTTCCCTTTGTTTTATTAAACTAAAACTGCCAGCAGGTGGCGGTAATTCATTCGATTTGTTCAAACGGCTGATTCATTCCGGAATAAAGTAAATGGCTCTCTTTATGAATGGGCCTTTGAATCATTGCTTCACACGATTCGTTCAAAACGCGGTTTCATTCAGAAACTAAACACCAATGTTTTGCTCAGAGACGCACAACAATTCTGCTGTGGCTTTAAATTATAAGTAATATTTTGTTGGCAAAACTGAGCAAAAACAGGCAATATTGTGTTTAAAATATTACACTATTAATTTCTTATTTACTGAACTGTTGTATAAAATCATATTTGCACTCGTGCTATTCGTTACAAACAGCACTTGTGTGATAGGTATTGCTTGCGCTGCTCGTGTGATATCAACTCATACAGGAGCTTTTTTTTGCCCCAATATCTTGAATAACTGCAATAACTGCATTTATGGAGTTGCCCTGCATCATGTTTGTCAACAGTCAACTGTATATGACATACAGATCTGGGGGCGGGGCCAGTACGTTAACTGCGTTAAAATATTTCAATCATGTTATTTTTTCACAACTAATTAAGTTAACGTGTTAAACTGACAGCCCTAATAAATATATTTTGTATAATATATTTTATTTATTACTTAATTTTCTTCATACAGGGTCGCCTCCCACGTTACCTCATCCACCAGTCACTGGCCGCCACCATGTTCGAGTTCATGTCTCATCTCAGGCAGCGTATAAACGAAGTCCACGTCTCCTACCGGTGATCTCTAGCTTTGACTCTTTATCCAGCCAGTGTTTGCATCATGGCAACTTCAAATTACACTGTGCCATATTCAAACCACAACTGCCATGAGGAGATACAGCATTGCTTTCGACTGGCGGGAGGTTGTTATGGCTGTCTGCGTCTAGGAAACTTTGGCTGCACTTTACACTGAAGTTAAAATTTGTATAGATGTACTACTGCAGCACATGGACATGAGGTCATAACTCATACTGTCAAACCCCACAAGAGCTGGAAACATGAACAGGAAGTTATCAGAGAGCAGCTTGTGTATAGGAAATCAGGGGAAATGGATTAGGCCTAAAACCACTGTTGTCCCCCTAGTGAACAGGACTGAAGGCTAGGACGGTTTCTATATTCTGAGCCAAATACGATGTGGTTTCTCATTCTACTTTTACTTATGCCTTAATCGAACTTGCACACACATTCATACTAATTATAATTATTGTTTTAGTGCTTATTATGATTTGCAATTGGCTCTTGTGGCCAAACATTGCTGTTTTAGATTATAAAAAGTAAATGCATTCATCTGTAGCATAGCTCAGCATCCTGTCATGATCATTCGTCTAATTATGTAAACGGTAAAGATTTTGATTATACAGTTACGGCTTAAATCGGCATAACCGGTTAACTAGGACACAAATTATTTGTATAAAAGATGATGCAACAAAAAAGCAAACATTTGCGCTTGGTTTTATTCTGTAAATACCGGTTCAAAGCAGCTCAAAATCCATCTGAAATGGGCCTTGTGTTGAAATGCGTGCATTTTTTTTTTTTTTTTTTTTTCTCCTTTCTTTGTTGCATGTCAGTTTGTTTTCTCACAGAACATTACTGTCAAAGGTTTTTGTTATATACTCATGTTTACCATATTCATACAGGGCATAGCAATTTATAAACAGGAACTAAGGCATAATCACTGGTTGTTTGATTAGTATTTTCTCTAATAGAAATGTGAATGTCTTACATTAGTTGCCTTGAAGCAAGCAAAATACTTATTGGTTTTAACAGAGAGGAAAGACACTCTTACAGGGTATTGGGCTTCCTTTTAAGGGACGACACATGTTGAAGTTGGTTTATCAGTGGTATCATGAATGATGTTGATTTTTTTTTTTTTTTTTATAAACCGTCTTGTTCTGTACTTTGTTTTGCAGCCTTCTTGGCTTGTACTTGTGTGCCTTTGTTACAGTTTCCCTTACTGAAATCACTAGTTGCTTTCATTATTTAGATTTATTTTGTATATGAACACTTTTTTTGGCCTCTATGGACTGTAACCACATTTGTTTGTGCAGAGCCTTTTGCAGTTCACTTCACTCATGATTCAGGTTCTGTGTGAATATTTTTATACTGATTTACAGTAATATAAAGCTATAAAGAATTTTGTCATGTTACTCAAAAAAATCATGATTTCATGAAAGAATCAACATTTAATAAAACTAACAAACAGTTTATACTGGATGTGTGTTTCCTGTTTCAGATTTATAGTTAATTAAACAATGACCCCCAAAAGTGAAATGTTTTGCTTGAACATTATCTTTAGTTGATATAAATTAGTTTGATATTTTATCTAATGCAATGAGATTCAGACATTAAAAAGTGTAGCTTTGTGTCAAAATACTTTTTTGTTATAGATACCTATAATAATGTTGTACACACATTTTTTTCCCCTTCACTTTCTTTGAAAACATCCTGACATAATCACAAGGATTGTTTGTATTATGTTTCTTAAGTGAAAAGCCTCTGGCAGAGTATGCTGTTCCCAGCCCACCATGTGATGGGACACAGCCTATGAGACTCACATGAGTATCACACACCAAACACTTCTCTAGTTCCCTCTTTCTTTCTCAAATATATTCAGATGCTTGGAATTTTGTAGGTTCATGTATTAATGTTCAGTTACATTATCAGTGATCTTTGTACACATTTGCAGGTTTACTTTCAAACAAACTTTCAGCCACATTGATCAAACCAAAATGATGAAGTAGGAGATGTGAGGTTTGTTACTCCTTAAGGACTGTAAAATTAAATTACATTTATATATGCAAAGCAAAATTCATGTCTGTTTAGTTCTGAGTTTTTGTCACTTCAAACTTCAGACAGAAATTCCTACTCTTTTTATGATACTTGACAGCTGTCAAAAAAGAGGTAATGGGGAAAAAAAGCAAAAATCTGTGCATTTAGTATTTGTCTTGTATTTCAGAAGAGACATCATTCTGACAACATTTTACACCACTTCTGGATTTCACTTGCTGAAAATATATTTAAAAAAAATAATAATATTGATGAAAAACCTAAACTAAAAAAATGACAAATGTAATCATTTTAAGTTATAGCACTGAAATTATTAACTGGAAATATTTAAAAGCTCAAATTAAAAAGAAAGAAATCAAATCAAAATATTAACTAATACAAAATGCATACAATTACTAAATGAAAACTGAAAATATATAAATAAACGCTAAATCAAAATCTGAATAATAACTGCAACAATTTTTTATAAATAATTCTAAAATAACACTGACCTGCTGTTTTATGCTTCTCAAATCTGGTATTTATTGGTTTGATTATTTTGCCAGTGAGCACATGAGGTTTTCCATGAAATGAGAGCAGTTTAGGATTATTGGTTTTCATAATAATATGAAGCAACAGTGTTATGTAATCACTCTTTTTACATCAAACCTGCTTCATTTTCACTATAACCTTTTCAAATCGCAGTTCTGGATACGCAATGCAAAAGCGACCTGTTGAAAACATTCACAGAGATAAAAGCACATTTGTGTTTTGGGGCTAGGACGAGTGGCTTTATTTAGAGGTCTGTGATGGCCTCAGGTTACGCGGCTCAGACTCATGACTAAACTGTGATGTTATTCATTCCAGAGAGAGGCTGAAATGTGTTAGTCGCTCTCTGGGCCCCAAAAGATGCTTCACTTCTGAATACGAAAAACTGCGTTTAGACCTGAATTGATGGATTCAGCATTTCACCAGAAGTTTCTGGGGTAAGTTACAATACAGCAATACATTACACTACTTTGACTGTGACAGCTTGAACAAAGGCAAGAAGATTTTTTTTTTGTTTGTTTTATATTCATCTTCTTCAGAAATCTCACCTTTAGTCTCTTGGAGAGGCAGGTGTGCTTTTTAAAAGTCGTCTTGTGAACTTGGACTTTTTTTTCCTCCATCTTCTAGTTTTGTGTTTTGAGGATGGGTGCCACCTTCAAGAAGTTCTGTATACGATTCTGCTGTTGCTGCTGCTGTGAGAATGATGAGGAGGAGGATGAAAAGAGACCTTTACTTAGGTATTACTTAGTCTTAGGGGATGTGGGGTTGGTTTGTTTTTAAATCATGTCTGACCATTGATGGTTTGTGTTTCTGCTTTCTTTCATATTTATTTTTTTACTGAAAATCTTAGCAAATTACTTTGGTTCAAACTGAGCTACAAGTAGGCTATACTGTATCAGGCCCGGCGCTACGGGGGGCAGAAAGAATTTGTGAATTTAAAATGGTAACAAACTCTTGTAAAAATTCTAGTTAAATTAATGCAATCAGGGGCGCATGCAGGATTTCTTCCGAGGGTACGCACTTATCAGAATTACCCGAGCCCCTCTTCCCCTTCTCCCAAAACAGACTAGCTACTGTTATTAAAATAGTTCAGTTTTGTATGTAATGGAAAAGTGATTGTTTCGGGTTTTTTTCTATAAAGTTAATTTAGAAAAACGATTGGCGCATTTTTTGTTCGTTAAACGCATTTTTTTAAGCAAGGACCAAGCAGCCAGCGGCAGCAGTTAATCATAGCCTGTGTTTGATTAATTTAGCCATATCAAATCATCAGGACTCGCCTAAAATAAAATCTTTAGGTATAAAACAGTTCAAGCATATCTCAATGTTAGGTTAAATGTTTAACTTATATAAATGTGCGCTGTTTGTGTGGAGAGTGTAAGTTGAAGCGCGCTCTGCAGGACATGGAGGCGCCAGCGCCATCACTTGCATTTTTTCCTTACAGTAGAAACAACTTTAAAAAGACCTACACCATAATTTTTGCTCATTATGGTAAGAGAAATACATCATTCAGAACTTTAACTGGTCTACTTTTATTTGTGTGCATTCACAATATCAACAAAACGTTGTACCTTTATAAAATAACCTAAACAGGAAAACAGAGGATGCGCATTCTGCCGGTCTTGAACAGGAGCACTTCACAAAGATTAACCGAAACTCAGCGAAACTGACTCACAGATATGATAAATATATCTATAGAAAGCTTTAAATTACCATTGTAAAACGAAATGATTCAAATCGAAAGCAAAACCCTTTCATTATGTAATCCGTAAAAATGCATTTCTCTCTAAAGGCATGTACAATGAGGAGATGGCCAGTCATTTTTTTCATCACCGTGACACCGTCTAAAATATTAAAAAAATGGAAAAGCCTAAAACAGGCCCGATTATAATTTGCGTTTTATTTTATAATTGTTTACAATTAAAAAATAAAACACAAATTATAATGGCATGTGTAAAACTTTGTCCTTTAATTGTATAGCTGCGTATATTTTCTGATATTTATGTTGCTCTGTCCTGAATACCTTAAAATTTAAAGGATTAGTTTAACTACTTATAGACTACTATTTTTCATTAGTTTTCTGAATACCGTTAAATTTAAAGCAGGGCTCGACAGTGCGAGCATTTCACTCGCATTTGCGACTAAAAATAGATGTGTGCGAACTGGAAAATGTATTTAGGAGCACAAGTGCGA
>JAFVLL020006540.1:35711-46643 GCA_021397915.2 Tor tambroides
AATTTTTTTTTAATCGATTGACAGCACTAGTTTATTTATGTATTTATTTATTCTTACAGGGTCGCCTCCCACGTTACCTCATCCACCAGTCACTGGCCGCCACCATGTTCGAGTTCATGTCTCATCTCAGGCAGCGTATAAACGAAGTCTACGTTTCTTACCGGTGATCTCTGGCTTTGACTCTTTATCCAGCCACAGTTTACATTGTGGTAACGTCAAATTACACTGTGCCATATTCAAACTACAGCTGCCATGAGGAGATACAGCATTGCATTTGACTGACGGGAGGTTGATACAGCTGTCTGCGTCTAGGAAACTTTGGCTGAATGTTTGGCTGCTCTTTACACTGAAGTTAAAATTTATATAGATGTACTGCTACACCATGTGGACAAGAGGTCATAACTCATATTGTCAAACCCCATAAGAGCTGGAAACATGCACAGGAAGTTATCAGAGAGCAGCTTGTGGTGTATAGGAAATCAGGGGAAATGGATTATGCCTAAAACCATTGTTGTCCCACTAGCGAACAGGACTGAAGGCTAGGATGGTCTCTATATTCTGAGCCAAATACGCTGTGGTTTCTCATTCTGCTTTTACTTATGCCTTAATCGAACATGCACACATATTCATTCTAATTATAATTATTGTTTTAGCTCTTATTATGGTTTGCAATTGGCTCTTGTGGCCAAACCTTGCTGTATTAGATTAAATAGATGCATTCATCTGTAGTGTATTTCAGCGTCCTGCTATGTATATGAACATTTGATTAATAATGTAAACGGTTGAGAGTTTGATTACAGTTACATGTTAAATCAACATAACTGGTTAACTAGGACACAAACTATTTGTATAAAACATGATGCAACAAAAAAGCAAACATTTGTGCTTGGTTTTATTCTGGTTCAAAGCAGATCAAAATCCATATGAAATGAATATAATGGGCCTTCTGTTGAAATGCGTGCATTTTGTTCTCTTCTTTCTTTATTGCATGTCAGTTTGTTTTCTCACAGAGCATTACTGTCAAAGTTTTTTGTTATACACTCATGTTTACCACATTTATACAGAGCATAGCAATTTATAAACAGGAAACTAAGGCATAGTCACTGGTTGTTTGACTAGTATTGCCTCTAATAAAAATGTGAATGTGTCCTACATTAGTTGCCTTGAAGCAAGCAAAATACTTAATGGTTTTATCAGAGAGGAAAGACACTCTTACAGGGTATTGGGCTTCCTTTTAAAGGATGGCACATGTTGAAGTTGGTTTATCAGTGGTATCTTGAATGATGTTGATCTTTTTAAACAGCCTTGTTCTGTACTTTGTTTTGCAGCCTTCTTGGCTTATACTTGTGTGCCTTTGTTACAGTTTCCCTCACTGAAATCACAAGTTGCTTTCATTATTTAGATTTGTTTTGTTTTGTATCTGAACACCCTTTTTTTTTTTTTTTGGCCTCTATGGACTGTAACCACATTTGTTTGTGCAGAGCCTTTTAAAGGTCACTTGAATTCACTTGTGATTCAGGTTCTGTGTGAATGATATTTTTATACTGATTTACAGTAATATGAAGAATTTTGTCATGCAACTCAAAAATCATGATTTTGTTTTTTAAATGAAGAATCAACATTTAATAAAACTAACAAATAGTTTATTCTGGATGTCTGTTACCTGTTTCAGAATTCTAGTTAATTAAACTGTGACCCCAAAAGTGAATAAACACTTAACACTTTTAAAAGTCTGAATGTCACCATAAGATAATACATGAATATTTTGTATTTGTTTTGATGCCAAAAAAAGCATTTTTAATAGTATCAGATATACAAGAAAATATTTACATTCCAATATATACAAATACATTATAATTTTAAAAAATGCAAAAAATAATTTAATATAGTATAATTTCAATAGTTCAGCTTCTTTAGTAAAACTTATACTGCTATAATGTAAACCTTTTTAACCCACTTTAACTGATATGACAACTAGATAGAACTGTCTTTATTGTGAACCTTATATCTGGTGTTTTATCATATAAAACCTAAAAAAAAAAAATATATATTGTGAAATGTTTTGCTTGAGCATTATCTTTACTCCACTTGGTTTGGTATTTTATCTAATCCAGTGACTTTCAGACACTTGAAAGTGTAGCTTTGTGTCCAAATACTTTTTTTTTTTTTTTATAGATATCTATAATGTAGTAAACACATTTGGTCTTTTCCCCTTCTCTTTCTTTAAAAACATCCTGACATAATCACAAGGATTATTTGTATTATGTTTCTTAAGTGAAAAGCCTCTGGCAGAGCAAGTTGTGTCCAGCCTGCCATGTGATGGGACACAGCCTATGAGACTCTCACATGAGTATCACACATCAAACACTTCTCTAGTTCCCTCTTTCTTTCTCATATAAATTCAGATGCTTGGAATTTTGTTGGTTCATGTATTAATTGTTCAGTTACATTATCAGTGATTTTGTACACATTTGCAGGTTTGTCTTACTTTAGAACAAACTTTCAGCCAAAGCAAAATGATGCAATAGGAAATGTGATGTTTGTTACTCCTTAAGGACTGTAAAATTAAATTACACATCTTATATATGCAAAGCAAAATGTGTAAGTGTCTATTAAGTTCTGGGTTTTTGTCACTACAAACTTTAGACAGAAATTCCTACCCTTTTTATGATACTCGACAGCTGGCAAAAAAAGAGAAAATCTGTGCATTTAGTATTTGTCTTGTATTTCAGAAGAGACATCATGCTGACAAAAGTTTTACACTACCTCTGGATTTTCACTTGATGAAAATATAAAAAAAAAAAAAATTATTAGATGAAAAACCTAAAGTAATAGGTTAAAGTTATAGCACTGAAATTATTAACTAGAAATATTTAAAAACTAAAATTAAAAACATAAGCCAAAATGTTAATAGAACTAATAAATAACTAATACAAAATGCATAAAATTACTAAATGAAAACTGAAAATATATAAATGCTAAATCAAAATATTAATAATAACTGTAACAGTTTTTATAAATAATACTAAAATAACACTGACCTGCTATTATATGCTTCTCAAATCTGGTATTTATTGGTTTGATTATTTTGCCAGTGAGCACATGAGGTTTTCCATGAAATGAGAGCAGGAGGTTTAGGATTACTGGTTTTCATAATAATATGAAGCAACAGTGTTATGTAATCACTCTTTTTACTTCAAACCTGCTTCATTTTCACTATAACTCTTTAAAATCGTATGAAGTTCTGGATATGCAATGCGAAACCGAACTGTTGAAAACATTCAGAGGTAAAAGCACATTTGTGTTTTGGGGCTGTAGGACGAGTGGCTTTATTTAGAGGTCTGTGATGGCCTCAGGTTACACGGCTCAGACTCATGACTAAACTGTGATGTTATTCATTCTAGAAAGAGGCTGAAATGTTTTAGTCTCTCTCTGGGCCCCAAAAGATGCTTGACTTCTGAATACGAGAAAATTGTGTTTAGACCTGAATTGATGGATTCAGCATTTTGCCAGCAGTTTCTGGGGTAAGTTACATCAAAGCAATACATTACACTATTTTCATCTAAAAATACCTGGGGAACCACATATGACTGTGACAGCTCGAACAAAGGCAAGATGATTTTTTTTTAATATTCATCTTCTTCAGAAATCTCACCTTTAGTCTCTTGGAGAAGCAGATGTGGTGACTCGTCTTGTGAACTTGGACTTTTTCTTTCCCATTTTCTAGTTTTGTATTTTGAGGATGGGTGCCGCCGCGTTCAAGAAGTTCTGTATACGATTCTGCTGTTGCTGCTGCTGTGAGGGTGATGAGGAGGAGGATGAAAAGAGACCTTTAGTGAGGTATTACTTAGGGGATGTGGGGTTGGTTGGTTTTTAAATCATGCTTGACTATTGACGGTTGGAGTTTCTGCTTTCTCTCAAAAAAATGTATGTTCTTTCATATTCATATAGATTTTTGTATACAGGAAAATCTTAGCAAATTACTTTGGTTCAAACTGAGCTACAAGCTACTAACGTTATAAACTTACATACCAAAAGTTTTAACTCTTCAACTCTATTAGGCTACAACGTGTGAAAATAGCACCTATTTCATAAACATTTAATTCATAACTCACGGTCCAATGTACTTCTGCTTTTCCTTCGTCCGACAAATATTCTCGGTGCCTGACAGAAAAAAAACAAATCATTTTTAAAAAGAAACGGTTTCACAAAGTAATACCAAACACACTAATTCAGATATTTACACTGTTTTTCGTGGATGTTTCAAGGCACGACGTCCTCATATGGTGACAGTATTTTTACATTTTATTTGTGTTTGTGTCAGTCACGACACGTTAGAGTATTTCGACCGCGAGGCGAAAAAAAGGCGGGACCAAGAGACCAACCTGTGGAATGAACCCGGAGACCCCTCCCACTCCGAGAGAGACGACGACCGCACGCTCTACAACCTGCTGCAGTGCAGAGCCCAAACCCAGCGAGGCTCTCAGGTGTGACGAGCACAACACATTTGCATTTAAATATAATTAAACACAGATGCGATTGCGAGGCCTTAATGTCTAATTACACAATATGATGAAGACGCTAAATAATATCACACGTAGAGATGACGTCTGAAATTACCAAAGGCCGTAATGAGTTTATTTATTTATTTATTTATTTATTTATTTATTTATTTCAGTTTTATTATGTTTTTCTTATGGGTTCTCACATATAGGCCTAAAGGAGGTAGCCTAAATAATAATAATAATAATTATTATTATTATTATTATTATTATTATTATTATTATGTTTGTGTTTATGTTTGTCTATTTATAAGCTATAAGGTCTTTATGCCAATAAGAGGACAGTCACATATCAAACATCAAAATATAGAAATTAAAAAAAATAAATAAATATAAACGAAATTTAAAGATAATGAAATATAAAGCCTAATCCCATTATTTGTCTTATTTCAGAAACATAAAGGTCAAGTGACCCAAAAAATGAAAAAAGCTCACAGTGAGGCTAATAATAATAATAATTATTATTAGTAGTAGTAGTAGTATTTATTATTATTATTATTATTATTATCTTAATTTTTTAATTAATTTCAGATGGGTTCAAATACAACTAAATGAGGAAAGATTAAGTGCATATATGTATATGTGTGTTTGGTGTGTGTGTGTGTGTGTGTGTGTGTGTGTGTGTATTTAAATGTATGCACATGTATGTATGTATAAACAGAAAAAAGATAGAAATAAACATAAGACAAGTTGCATTAAAAAATAATATTTCTGTAATATAGTATATACATATAATATATGTGACCTTGGACCACAAAACCAGTCATAAGTGTCAATTTTTCGAAATTGAGATTTCTACATCAGCTGAAAGCTGAATAAATAAGCTTTCCATTGATGTATGGTTTGTTAGGATCGGACAATATTTGGCAGAGATACAACTATTTGAAAATCTGGAATCTGAGGGTGCAAAAAAATCTAAATACTGAGAAAATCACCTTTAAAGTTGTCTAAATGAAGTTCTTAGCAATGCATATTACTGATCGAAAATGAAGTTTTGATATATTTACGGTAGGAAATTTACAAAATATCTTCATGGAACAAGATCTTTACTTAATATACTAATGATTTTTGACATAAAAGAAAAATGGATAATTTTGACCCATACAATGTATTTTTGGCTATTGCTACAAATATACCCCAGCGACTTAAGACTGGTTTTGTGGTCCAGGGTCACATATATTATATATATATTTATATAATAATATTCACCTCATATTTCTGTAATTTTTTTCAAAATTAAAAAGACTTTCTTCTGTCCCAGCTATGTACAACTAAAGTAAGGTATTTGTAGGTGTGACCTCTTGAGTTTTGTCTTGTTGTGTCTGTCCTGTAGGGCTACCGGCGTTTGAGCGTTGACATCGAGGCTATGAGAGACATGAGGAGAGAGGTGCGAGATAAATGGATGATGATCTTGGAGAATCTGGGTGAGAGATTATGTGTCAGAGATGATGTTCCAGTGATCCAGGGACAGTCTGTCATTGAGATGCTGGGTTTCTTCTCTCAGGGTTCATGGCTGAAGCTGAGTCTCTGCTGACTGTGTCTGCCACCGCATCATATGACCGCATGAGAAACGCAGCGGTCGCCCGCAGCCTGCTACAGACCCTCCACACCGAGACGTCCATATTCAACAGCAAAGAACCTCCACCCGAGAGATACCTCTTCATCCTGGTGAGCATCTTTCTCAAACTACAAGTATGAACAATCAATAACAGTCTAGAGCAGAAGTTAATGTTAGCTATGGAACAACTTGCCATTATCTATCAGAACAGCTTCCTCAGTGTCTGAGTTTAAAAGTCTCTTAAAAACTTATCTTTTTTCCCATGCTTTTAATGTTTTGTGATTGTGTTTTTTTGATGATGTGTTTATCTATCGTGTGATTGGGTCAATGTAACTGTGTACAGCACTTTGGTAAACTAAGGTTGTTTTAAAGTGCTCTATAAATAAACCTGAAATTGAAATGGAAATTGAAATTAATATTGCTGCATTTAAATGTGTACTTCTCTATCAATGCAGTTCATTTCTATTTAAAGCAAGGTGGTTTGGGCATATATTGAATTTTAATATTAAAAAAATTAAATTTAAATATAAACTGATATTTGTATAAAATAATTGATTTATTTACTATTTACATTAAATATAAATCAATTTCCATATTAAATATTAATGCTTGATATTCAAAAATATTTCATATTTACACTACCAATGCACAACTTTCAGAAAATACAAAAATGTAAAAAAAAAAAAAAAAAAAAAAAGGTAATTGTCTAAGTGTATTTTGAAAAATTAGTACTATTAATATGTTCCTATAATATTCAGATGTGTTCATCAGGGTTATTATAGATTACTAAAACTAAAATTATAAACTTTGAAACATTTTCGTGACTTGCAATAAATGTTAACTGAAATAAAATCAAATTTAAAAATGAAAAATTATTTCAGTTAGTTGCCAAGGCAACATTACTTATTTTTCAGTTTGACATGAATTAATATAACTAAAAGTGAACTGCAATTAAAAACTATATAGACATTTTTAAAAATTAATAAAAAATGACAAAATTAGGAAAATTTTTAAATAAAGTTAAATTGAAAATGGTAAATATTAAAAATTAAAATTGATTTAAAATATAATTCATAACTGATTTATTACTACAATAAAGTCTAAATGATTCTAAAATAACATTGGTGTGCACATTCAATATAATGAAGAATTACTTGCTTATTTAAAAATATTAATTAGGTAGGCTATGAGAAGATTTTAATAAAACTGTGTGTGTGTGTGTGTGTGTATGTATATATATACTGCCCTCCAAAAGTTTGGAAACGCCCTAGAAAGTGGGGTTTTGGACAATATTGGCATGAATCCTTTTTAATTTGTGATCATTTTGCACTGATATAATAACACAAACTACTAAACATATTTTATTACATAAACAGTTTATACATAGAAAAACTTAAATTTTCTCCACAACATCGTTACATACAATTATTAGCAGCTATTACAGCTCTGCATAATCAAGCATCCAAGCCTGTCGGTTTATTCAAACATTGACTTGATATATTATTCAAGCCCTGAAGGATTGCCCAAAGATGATTCACACTGGTTGGACACTTCTTACGGACAGCTGGCAAAGGGGCATGTCTGACTTTGACATGTATATATTACCATTATTATGTAATCAAAATGAAAATTATTATTGCTGGTCTTCAATGATAATGTCAAGTTACTTTAATGTACGGTATTTGCACCAAAAAATAATAAGGATTTATGCTGATATCATCCAAAACCACACTTTGCCAGGGGTGTTTCCAAACTTTTGGAGGGCAGTGTATATTATACAAAATGTATATAGAATATCTCATCTAAATGAACATGCTTGAGATAGACAGACTTCTCCTCCTTCACTTTGACCTCCAATATTTATGTCTGGCTCAGGACCGGCTGATTTATCTGGACGCTGCTGAGGATTTTGTGGCCAAGGCTCGTCGCTTCTACCCTCCTAAAGATGATGATGATGATGATGAAGAGGAAAACACCAGTCTAATAAATCTTCCTCTGCTGCTGTCCCGCATGAATCAGAACATCTCTGGAGGAGAGGATGAGGATGACGAGGGCGAGACCACCAGTCCAGAGGAGTGACTCTGAGATTAGATTGTGTTGATGTTTTCAGAATCGAGTTTGAGGGGTTTTGGAGGTAAATGGATTTGAACTGATGTCGACTTGGATCAAGATGGATGAGGATGATGAAGATTAAAATAGCACAGATTTAAACCATTTATTAGACAAATGCTTTTTTGAGAAAGAGGAGACTATTTTCAGAATCATCAAAATAGCTGCAGATCTCACATTTTATGAATTATAAGATCAGTAGGAGATTCAGGATTACTGAGGAATGTTGATATTGTAACGCCGTGTCCTAACTACACGCGACGCGACGCCGCGACACGCGATAAAAGGTATCTTTTCCATGTTAATCAGAGTTTTTGTCCTAACTAGCCGCGACGGCGACACGCGAAATTTCTAATTTAGAAACGGTTTCTATTTCCGCGACGTCGCGGCTGGAACAACAACATACAAACTAACGACAGTGATAACCTCAGGTACTGATTATGTGCTTTATTCAAAGTTAAACGTGTCTAATATGAGTTTGAATATCATTCTGCTTTATAGCCATACTGAAAGCAACAACAGATAGTTTACCTCAGGTCTTGTAAATAAGATGTACGTTAAAACTGCGAACTCGGTGCGAACCAACAAGCGTATTCCATGACAAAGATGGTCTCAGTCACTCAGTATGTACTTTTAATAATGTTAAAAAGGTTTAATATTTGTGAAATAGATTATAAACATCCATTTCGTTGCGAGTGCAGTGCGCTTCAAGGGAGAGCCCGCCCACACACGCTTCTGATTGGTTGTGATATTTGATTGATTCTGTCGCGTCGCGTGTAGTTAGATGGTGAAGTGAATTTGAATGAATAGAAATGCAACTTTTCTCTTGGAAGTGTCAGTGTGTTCTTTACATTGAATGCAGATGTATGAACTGAGTCCATCAAACTGCTGAAACTAGTTATTTCATCCTTTGTTAGCAGCTCTCATATGCAATTTGTAGTTTCTTCATCACAACAGATTTGGAGAAATTTAGCATTCCATCACTTGCTCTTCAATGGATCCTCTGCAGTGAATGGGTGCCGTCAGAATGAGAGTCCAAGCAGCTGAAAAAAAAACATCACAATAATCCATAAGTAATCCACACCACTCCAGTCCATCAATTAATGTCTTGTGAAGAGAAAAGCTGCATGTTTGTAAGAAACAAATCTGAGTCCTCTATCCATAATATTGCTTCCTCCAATGAAAAAGTCATCTTGTCTGAATCAGGAAAGAAATACGTACAAATCAAACGCTGTTTACAAGCAAAACCAGTCTAAAACAGCTCTAAACAAATATGTGGTTGATTTTGATGTGAGAGGATAACAGAGGATGGACATTTTCACTAGAGGAAGTGTTATTATGGAGTCATATTTTGGCCAGAAGCAAACATTTAAAAATAAAACAACTTAATGCTTGAGTTTGTTTCTTACAAACATGCAGCTTTTCACTTCACAAGATGTTAACTGATGGACTGGATTCATGTGGATTACTTTGATGTTTTTGTCAGCTGTTTGGACTCTCATTCTGACGGCACCCATTCACTGCAGAGAATTGGTGAGCAAGGGATGGAATGCTACATTTCTCCAAATCTGTGAATTTTCGATGAAAATCATACTTGACCTACCATAATACATAACAACAACAACAACAACGTGAATAAAAGGAACAGAAACCTTTTTATTGAACATTTTTATTGAGGTCCCAAAAACCATCATCAACAATATTATGTAAACAATATTAATTAGGAAAATAATAAAAAAACAAGAGCTCAAATATCCACAGCCCTCAGGTTTGAGCGGACAGTACGAGGGTGTGGATTCAAGCTAAGACGAGATATCATGTGCAATCAGGAATGTAGACATGGTGTGCGGCGCTCTGTGGACTGGTGTCTGCTGCAGGCTACTGCTGGACCTGGCAACGTGAACACAGACAAACCAGTTAACAACAGAGCAAAGATATTCTTTCAACACAAGTGAAAAAAAAAAACTGCAGCATGATGCTCATTTCAATACTCAGGCTTTTGATGACTAAAATACAGAAAGTGCCTAAAACATTGATAATGTTAAAGTATTTTTTACTATATTATTTCTGTATTTGTTACTGTCTATAATTTATGTATGGTAGACATGACACTGAGCTAAATTTAGATGTCGCACAACCTTTCTAATCTGTCAATTGTTCAATGTGGAAAAAGACTATATCCTGTGGTTTCTGTCAATAAATGTTTTACTTTGAAAAAGCACCCTAATTCCCATGTCAAATTTAGAAATTGATTTCCTAGAAAACATTACTGGTGACTCTTTTACAGACTTAATATGTAACAGATCTATGACTAACTGAATAGGGCAATAATGTTGTATAGTTATCAACTTTTTTAACATCAATTTGTGTGTTTTTTTTTATTTATTTGTTTGTTTGTTTTAATAATAATTTTAGTGTTTTTTTATTTCATTACTGTTGTGGCTTTTTATTTTCACTTGGTCTTTCCTCACTTAGTTGCGTTTAAAAATTCCACTTGCTGTTTGCCATCTTTAAAAATAAAATTTAACTAATATATTTATAAAACACCTTTTGGAAAAAACACATTTCCTCATTTAGCTGGATTTAAAAATTTCATATTTTATATAATAACATATGAATATATACTTATACGAAACCCATGTATATGTATATGTATATATATATATATATATATATATATATATATATATATATATATATATG
>JAFVLL020006540.1:46743-63410 GCA_021397915.2 Tor tambroides
TCGGCCAGACACTCCACTTCACTGAAGCGTGTGTTGAGAGCCATGGAGGGGTGAGAAGGGTCTTCAGTCATGTTCAGATACGCAGCTCTGCGCAGCTGTTCTTCAATCACCAGAGCCTGCTCAAGCAGCTACAGGAGGCAAATAAACGCCAATATCTTACTAACGCCAATATCTTACTAACGCCAATATCTTCACTTACGTACAAGAAAAATTCAATTCCTTTCATAATACCTTGAATCTCCTGGCCAGAAACTTGTTCTTGATCTCCAGGAAGTTTCCTCTGTTGATCTCTCCCTTGAAGGGTTCGTTAAGAATGGCGAATCTGACATCATTCTGAATGTCTTGCCAACGAGCGTAACCGTGTCTGAGACAGTGAGTTGAGGAAGATTTCATGCTCTGCTCGTCATTGAACGCATCTGAAAGACACTCTCACATCTGTACATGCACGCTGAAAGCTGGCTTTTTTAAGGATACTGTATGATGCCAGCGAGTAGCCAGTAGTCGTGGCGACGATGCCAGATCTCATTGGTCTTCTTGGTGACGGTAGCAGCTCGTTCCTCATTCTGCCAAAGGGAGTGTAATTCTGTGACCAAAAAAAAAGGAGAGAATTTAGTACAAATGCTCAAACTTATGGCATGTTGGCAAGTAATTATGTTATGACTGATATAATTCTGCCTTTTTAGCATTTAATAGTAATTTTTAAAAGAAAAAAAAAAAAGAAGAAAAAAATACAAATTTGTTGTGTTCAGTGATTCATAAATGAAGAGTTAAAATAAATAGTTGAGATAAAAGAGTTACAATATTTAAAATAGTTACAATAAATACAAAATCTAATTAATAATCCTAATAATAGTTAATAGTTAATTAACAGGTAATATATTAATTAATGGCTAATACAACACTAATGTAAATAGTTAAAATAGATCAAAATTAAATAAAGTTAAAGTAGTTCAAATAATACAATTAAAATAAAAGTTAAAATTGTTGAAAAATAGTTTAAAAAAATAAAACAGATTAAATGAAATTAAAACAGTTCAAATAAATTTATATAACTTTTTAAAATGCAGCTCAAAGTGCTTTTCACAGTAGAAAAATATCTAGGAAAAACAGAAGGTAAAAGCATATTTATTTTAAAAACAGAGAGAAAATGAACGGGGGAAAGAAAACCATGACTTACAATATATTAACCAAAAGCTAACTTAAAAAGCTACATCTTCAAAAACTAGTCAGCTAATCAAGGTCCCAAGTTTTGGGGTCATAATGTCTAAAACATCTTTACCTAATCGCTTCTGTTTTAAATCTAGTACAAAACCTGAGAAGAATTTCTAAAATAGACTGTCTGAACAGGAGATCTTACCAGTAAATCCTCCATCTGCGATGTTGAACATGAACCGTGTTTTGGCTTTCTTCCTCTCTTCAGTTGCTGCTCCTGCTGCGCTGTCTTTGGCACTCTCTCCGTTCTGCAGTTTCCCCGCTTCTTCCGTCTTACCAGATTCCTTCTCGTCCTTCTGACCTAGAGCCAGTTGAATGACAAAGTTAGTAAAGTGTGTAGGTGAGATCCACAAACTACATTCTCATTCCAAATCCAGTCAGGTGGTACAGACCTTTCTTCTCATCTGTAACAGGGGTAGTGTCCATCTTTTCAGGTTCATCGTCCCTCTTTTCTCCTGAGAAAAAAAAAAAAAGAAAAAAAAAAGCATATGAACAAATTAGCTACAGTATATTCAGACGAAGTAAATTTTTGATCCCACTCAACCCTTGAAAACCCATATCATCAAGGTCAAATGGGTTGGAAATGCCATTTTTGTTCACCTTTGGCGTCTGAAGTTTCCTTCTCAGCCTCAGATCCTTTGGGCTTGCTGTCGTTGGCCTTCTCATCGGCGTCTCCAGACTTCCCTTTCTCTTCCTCTTTCTCATCTTGCTTCCCATCAGCTGTGTCTCCCTCTGAAGAGGATTCAGGCGTCTTGTCCTTCTCCTCTTTGTTTTTGCTTTTGTCTTCAGAGGCAGAAGAAGCTTCGTCTTCTTCATCAGGAATGGCAATGACCTTTTGATAAGAAATAGAATTAGCTTATTAATAATCAAAATCATGGTGCTTACATAACAGGCTTTCTTTGTCATGGAAATCTCTATTTCAATTGTTCTGTTCAATCCGTCGAAGTCAGACTGAGTAAAAACATGAACACACAGGAGAGGCTGCTTTATAGTAGAAATCGAAGTTGTAATTCCAATTGATTGATGTGATTTGACTGGAGTGCCGAATTGCAAGCTGCTCCAATCACCTTCATCGCTATGATCAGATGCTTTCTTAACTGCTGTTTTCTCACCACTGTCATATTTGTTGTGTTTATTTCACTGGTGAGAGGAAAGCGTGCAGCACATTTCTATTCATCTAAACATCACTCTCAGCAGTGTAAGCAGAGTCAGGTTGTTCGCTAACAGTAATCGATGCTTTTTATTTTAATCCCAAAATGAAGAACAAAAAAAAGAACTTCACCATGAGTGTATCAGGCTTTAAACAGAGATCCAGACAGTCTGTTTGTACTCACTTCATTGTCTTTACTCTCACTTGCGTCCTTCTCACCGTCTCCATTTTTCACCTTTTCTTTATCGCCATCTTTTCCACCATCTTCTGCTTTGGGAACACCATCTGTAGAACAAATGGGCAAAGGTTTAATAATCTGTGTAAGGGTGCATTCACACCTGTCTTGTTTGGTTCGACTGAATCAAACTCAAGTTCGCTTCCCCCTTTGGTGCGGATCTTTTGGGCAGGTGTGAATACAGCAATCGCACTCGGGTGCGGACCAAACAACCGTACCGAGACCCAGCTGAAGAGGTGGTCTCCGTCCAGTTCCAAACAAACTCTGGTACGGTTAAATGGATGAACCAATGAATAGATGACCTTAGCACACATGTGGTTGTGTTTACAATTTCTGGTTCACTTGCTAAAAGAGCAGTGTGAAAGCGAACCACACCAAACAAACAAACAAAAAAAAAAAATCAACATTGTATTTGGTCTGGACCAAAGCAAGTAAACTAGCAGCCTTTCCTGGTGTGAATACATCCTTATATTAACAGCAATCAACTTACAATCTGAGAGGTTGTGGCATATACAGTACCTGGAGCTGGTGTGTTGGGCTGAGTGTCTGCTGGAGTGCCAGTAGAGGGCGTTTTGCTGGGGGAATCAGGCTGACTGCTGACAGTGGATGCCATTTTGTTCTCGTTCAGCTCCATCATCCAGGGCATTGACCACTGACCGTTCACATGCTCAAACTCTTGTACCTGAAAAGGGAAGTTATCCAAACACCAACAATTAGACATCTACACAAAATGGATTTTGCTATTCATGCATCGTGCAAATTTTATACGATCGGTTTGTAAACTCCTTGGCTTTTGTACTGCTTGTTAACTACAATACATCACTTATTTACCTTCTTTCTGATCAATGACATCACACCAATTCGAGTAAGGACGTGTTGCCGTGACAGTCCCTCCCGGGGAACGCCATCGGCAAAGCTTTCAGCACCATCTGCACCAGGCTCACACAAGTGCCGCATAAAGAGTGAGACGTAAGCCCTGAGAGAAAGCAGACATGGACAATACCATTAGAACCAGTTCATAGATCCAAGACACCCAGAGTATGAATATTTAGCTAGGATTTTATGTATTTATTTTTCTAGGAGCCTTTTGCTTGTAGATAAATGTCTCAGAAAAACAAAAAAATGGAGTTATTAATTAAAGGAGTGAATGTGATTAACCTGACTGCAACCTAAAAATACATATTATATTCTAGGGGTGCAACGGATTGTGGATGATCCATACGGACCAGACCCCACAGCTCGGGACGCATGTGATTCGCGGGTTAACTGTTAAGTTTAACCATCATAGAGTGAAAGTTTATCATTTGCACGTGTTTTGTCTTGCCAATTTACCCATTCAAACTATTTTAAACCATTCAAGCAAAAGAGAACACGCGCGCTGTTTTTTTACCGCTGCTGCACACACCCGAAGCGAGCACACGCAGAGAGAGAGAGAGAGGTGTGATTCAGACTGCGCTATTCACACAGATTGACTCCACTTTCACTTCTCTTTGAACGGAAACATACACACAAACTTATGTTTAAATACCCGTTTTGGCAAGTATTCTGGTAAATGCAGTCGGTTATGTCTTAAGTGAACGGAAACAGCTGAGAAAGAAACCAGATGTGTGTCAGTATTAGGTATGTGCATTTGGTCTTAAAGAGACAGCAGCCTATAAATACCTGCAGTGAAGAGCACTATTGTGTTATTTTACTATTAATTATTACATTTCTGCACCTGAATATTAGTGTTACTGACTTTATCAGTAACTTTATATTGTATTCATCTACACTTGTAATTTGTGTAACTGTTCTTGTTTTATTACTGACTTTATTAATTCAGCTAGTAGTTTTTGCTGTGGTATAGAAGTACTTAAAGTAAGCTTTCAGTAATTAGGCCTAATAAAAAAAACAAAAAAACATTTTGTTTGTTTGTTTTCTGCTGATCCGAAAAATGATCCGATCCGTGACTCAAAATCCATAATATGATCCGAACCGTGAGTTTTGTGATCGCTGCACCACTATTATATTCCACTAAATGGAAATATATATTCATATACACTACTGTTTAAAGATTTTGTTAATGTTTTTGAAAGAAGTCTTACGCTTTATGCGATTACTTTATGCCATTACTCCAGACTTCAGTTTGATAATTTAATGCATCTTTGCTGAAGAGCATTAATTTTTTTCCCCAAAAAACCCACTTTTGAACCGTAGTGCAAATATTTATGTTAAACATTTTAATTATGAAGAAAACCCAAAAGAGTTCAAACCTGTAACTATGACTTCTTGCAATTTTTGTAGGCAATAAATAAATAAGTAAAACTCATGCTCACAGTTTTCCGTTTCCTGTGAAATATTTTTAATCTGGTCACAAACTTAAAATATTTACAAAATATATTCGTAACCTAGTTGTAAACTTAAACAAAAAACACTAAATGAGCTCAAACTTACTTGAACTCCTTCTCTGATTTGCCACGCAAGTCTCTGACCAGCCACTGGGTTGTGAAGGCGTCCTGAGGCGGCATCCCATAACGCATCACTGCGTTCAGGAAGGCCTTCCTCTGACGAGCATTGAAACCCAACACCTGCCAAATCCAAAGTGTTTTAGCATGTTAAACTCAAAACACATGAGTTCAAGAAAACAAATCCCAGGCATCCTTCACTCACCTCAATGTTGCCGCTCACTCTGGCCAGCAGGGGGGGCAGGGGTTTGTCTTTGTCGTTTCGGAGGCCTTTCCTGTTGGGTCGCCGTGAATTGGCTGCAAGTAAACAGTGGAACAACTGGGCTCAAAAAAGGGGTTTAAATGTTTTAAAATATATTTTTTATTAAAAAAAAAAAATCCTGTATTTGATCATCGTCATGTGGGTCTCACCTTCTGTTCGTTCGTCAAAGTCCTCGTCTCCTTCCTCTGAAGCAACAGAGTAATCTGATTGGCCATCAGACTGATCATCCTGCCAGTCTGTAACGAAACAAGAAACATGATGATTAACATTTAAACTTAAAAGCACTTTCAATGGCTGTTTACATCAACCCAGACAAAACGCTTCTCAATGGCTGTTTACATCAACCCGGACAAAACGCTTCTCAATGGCTGTTTACATCAACCCGGACAAAACGCTTCTCAATGGCTGTTTACATCAACTCGGACAAAACGCTTCAAGTGTGGTTTATAGTCTAATAGTGTTAGCACATCTCTCACCTCTATCCTCCTGAGAGCCATCGTTGTAGTTGACCTGTTTGCGGATTCGCTTGCCCTTGCCCAGATTACGAGCCAAATCCTCCTGCTGCTGCTCGTAATGGTGTCGGAGCAGTTTCTCCCAGTAATCTGGATCCACACTTTCCTCCTGCTTAATGATCTCCCTCTGAACTTCCTCTTCCTGAGGGAGGTGACAGGAAACAGTGAAAAAGAGCAAGAGATGGTAAAAATTACATTAAACCATCAAGCTTTTATTTTAGAAGAAAGCTTTTATTTTTGTGTTGTCAAGTGCTTCTCTTTACACGTTTCTGAAGACGGTTGGACCATATCGCATTCCCAAAAAGCACGTTATAAGCAACACTAAGCCATAATCACGATATTGCTTTAATTGCTGATTAATCGTGCAATCCTCGTGCCAGCTGTTATCCCACATGTCCAGCAGCCCCCAGTGCTCTTTACTGACACTCACCGCTTCTTCCTCGTCCTTGACCACATACTGAGCCACTTTGAAGGAGCTGAGATACTCGTTCATGCTCTGGATCTCGGTGTCATCTGTGGCGTCCTGGTTACGATCCAGCAGCCGGTCGATGGCTTTGTCATCATAGTGAATCACGCTGCTGTCCTCTTCTTTATTCTCTCCTTAACAGACAAACACAACCAGTTTCAACCTCCGTTCTTTAGGTGAGAAACTGTATTGGTATAAAGTAAAGAAGTCTGTAACTCCAGCCACACCTTCTCCATCGTCTTTGAAGAGCTCCTCTGTACCAAATTTGAGAATGTCATCAAGCTCCTGTTTGGACATCGAACCGGTTTTTGAGCCCAATCCAGGACGCACAACCAAGTGAGTCAACATCATCTTCTTCTTGGCCACCTTGAGATTAAATATAGACCAATCAGTTTAGATTCAAAAGACAGTGTTGGCAAAAAAAAACAAAAAAACAATTGTGTCAGAAAAATTGTAGTGTACCTGAGTAATTCTCTCTTCTACAGAGGCTTTGGTTACAAAGCGGTAGATCATAACTTTCTTGTTTTGACCAATCCTGTGAGCTCTGCTAAAGGCCTACAAGAGAAAACACCAACCACCAGTGTGGATGAATTTACCAAGTCAGATGTTATTATACTATTTTTTGCTGTTGCCTGATCTCACCTGAATGTCATTGTGAGGGTTCCAGTCAGAGTCATAGATGACGACGGTGTCTGCGGTTGCCAGATTGATACCCAGACCACCGGCTCTGGTCGACAGCAGGAAAACAAACTGGGGAGCACCAGGGGCTAGAGCAGGAAAAAATCCCATTCATTATGACACTTAGAAATGGAGTTTATACAAAGCAAGAGAGAACAAATGTACAAGCCACATCAGTTACATAGCAAACATCTGGTCTCACCATTAAAGCGGTCAATGGCTTCCTGTCTCATGCCTCCTGTGATGCCCCCATCAATGCGCTCATATTTGTAGCCCTCGTTCTCCAGGAAGTCTTCCAGCAGGTCCAACATTTTGGTCATCTAGAGAAGAGGGACAAAACATCTCAAACTCCTGCTGTGCATTATAGAACAAAAAATACAGTAAAAACAATAATAATGTGAAAAATGATTACAATTTATAATAACTGTTTTCTATTAAATATATTTCAAAATGTAATTTATTCCTGTGATGCAAAGCTGAATTTTCAGCATCATTACTCAAGTCTTCAGTGTCACATGATCCTTCAGAAATCATTCTAATGTGCTGATATGGTGCTCAAAAAACATTTCTTATCATCACGGTTTAAAAAAATGTTCTGCTGCTTCATTAATTTTTGGGGGGCAAAAAAGTTTTTGCCTCAGAGATAAGCGGCATTAATTTGCCTAAGAGGTAAATGAATCCTAAGCAAGCAAGTAAATATATAAATGCTGGTTTACCTGAGAGAAGATGAGCACTCTGTGTCCGCCCTCCTTGAGTTTCCGCAGCATCTTCTGCAGTAGCAGCAGTTTGCCAGAAGATTTAGTCAAGGCGCTGCCTTCGTACATTCCATTGGGCATCTTGGCAGCTTCCTGTTTCACACAGCCAATCAGACGACATCTCAATCTTTTCGGTTTCATCAATATGCAATTTACTCAAACATCACATAATATGACACGTTATTGGTCTGATATTAAAGGCACAGAAAAAGAGGACCGTACCATAGCAGCAACGGGGAAGAGATAGGGATGATTACAGCACTTCTTGAGGTCCATAACGACGTTCAGCAGAGAAACCTGGTTTCCTCCACTCCGAGTGTTCAGAGCCTCAAAATTGCGGGTCAGGATGAATTTGTAATATTTCCTGGATTCACAGATGAAAGACTTAGAAACTCTGGCTCCTGTAACCTACTTCTCAGTCCATTTCTCATCATATACTCACTTCTGCATGGGGCTGAGCTCGACTCGGACGATGAGCTCTGTTTTGGAAGGCATGTGCTTGAACACGTCGGCTTTGAGTCTCCTGAGCATGTGTGGTCCCAGCATGTCGTGAAGCTTTTTGATCTGGTCCTCCTTGGCAATGTCAGCAAACTCCTCCAAGAAACCCTCAAGATTACTGCAGAATGAGAGAGCAAGAGTGTCATTTATGCCTGCAGATACCCAGGGGGCCACCAGATGGTGCTAAAGGGATCCATTTGAAAGGTTTTTTTTTGTTTTTTTTCATAAAACAATATGCAGATTTTCTTTTAAGTATTCATTTATGCTTCCTTACAACTTACAAATATTCATAAATATAGTTGAAAAGTGCATGCTTCTGTGAATGGATTTTCTAATGCCACTGTTTTTCCTCACTGGTTGTATGACAATTTATGTAAAGCAGCTTTGTAACATTAATATTAAACAGTATTTCAAGACTGCATGATCTTTGGATTTGAAATGAATCAGAAACGCACCTGAATCTCTCTGGTGTGAGGAAGTTGAGCAGATGGAAAAGCTCTTCTAAGTTGTTCTGTAGAGGAGTTCCAGTCAACAACAACTTATGCTGCAGTGGGTAATTGTTCAGCACCCTGAAAAACTACACAAAACACCACAGCAAAGCATTACAACCTCAAACCACCACTAAAACCTACCAATCAGTAATTTTAACTACATCATTATTGCATAATCTATGCTGGTCTCACCTTTGACTGATTATTCTTCAGTCTGTGGGCCTCGTCAACTACCAAACAAGCCCAGTCGATGGAGCCCAGAACAGCCGTGTCAATAGTGATCAACTCATAGGAGGTCAACAGCACATGGAACTTCACGGAGGCTTCTTTCTGCACGACCATGAGGAAACAATCACTCATATATATAGACTCTCAAGAGACTTAAAATTCTTCAATGGAAAGAGTAGTTTTCCAACTCACTTACCTTCATCTTAGAGGGTTTCTTGCCACCGCGGATGGCGTTGTTCTCAAAGGAGAACTCGTTTTCTCTGATGACAGCCCTGCTGTCTTTGTCTCCGACGTATGTGACGACGTAGATATCCGGGGCCCACATTTCAAACTCTCGCTCCCAGTTAATGATGGTGGACAGGGGGGCACTCACCAGGAACGGACCTTTTGAATGACCCTGGAGAACGAAGACACCAGCATTTTAAAACTGAATAAACATAACATTCAATGGTTTGGCAACGTTAAATTTTAACATGACATTTCTACGCTTACAATACGTAACATACATAACATACTATTTGGCAACAGCATTGTCTAAAAACAAACTAGCATTTAAAACTTTGGGAACGGTAAGATTATTTTATTTTATTTTTTTAAAGAAAGCAAGGATGCATTAAAAATGACCAAAAGGGTCAGTAATGTTACAATAAATGTTTTCTAATCATCAAAGAATCCTGAACAAAAATATCATGGTTTTTCACAAAAATATTAAACTGTTTTCAACATTGAGCATAAGAAATGTTTTTTGGAGCAGCAAATATTAGTGATTTCTGAATGATCATGTGACACTGAAGACTGAAATAAGTTTGCCATCACAGGAATAAATTATAGTATAAAATATATTCAAATAAAAAAACATTTTTTTTTTTTTATTGTAATAATATTGTCACAATACTACTATTTTTACAATAATAATTTGAGAAAATAAAATGAAGCCTTTGTAAGCATTAGAGACTTTTTTATTTATCTTGTTGATCTCTAAGTTTTGAGCAGCAGTATAGTTATCCTTGGATTACAAGGATTAATAATTTGTTCAATTCATCACATCATAAGCCAATAATGCCTTTCTAGATTCTCATTACAAATAAAAGCATAAAAGCGCACACCTCTTTATACAGTGAATAGAGGAAAACAGCAGTCTGCACGGTCTTTCCCAGACCCATCTCGTCTGCCAGGATGGTGTCGGTTCCCTGAGCCCAGGAGAAGCGGAGCCAGTTGAGCCCCTCCAGCTGGTACGGATGCAACGTCCCGCCCGTAGTGTCCAGATACTCTGGCTGACGGTCAAATTTAATAGTGGGCTACAGGAGGATAAGAAATGGGTTTTAGTCATCGATGAGCAAGTGAATGGGGCAGCTGAGTCAAAAAAGGTGCTGTTGTAAGTAGTCTGCAGGATCAAAACAATAAAGCTCACTTACATCCACCACAGGGTTCTCTGGAGGTCGGTCCAGTTTACGCATCTTTCCTTTGAGCTTCAACTTCTTTCCTGGTTTACCTTCATCACCCATCATCAACTCCCTTTAAGAGGAAAAAAAAACAAAAAAAAAAACAAGATGAATCTGATGAGCGTGTGGATCAGTATGTGTGTTTTCTTGCATTTTCAGATCTATAAAGCTAAAGATTTCACATTTTGTTATCAAGTTTAGGTTAATGAATAATTAAAAAGAAAAGTTTCTCATATTCTTTTGTATAACTTTCACTGCCTTTAAAAGTTTTCTTGCATACCATACAGTAACAAACTACTTATTTCATTTTTTGTATTCGAAAGCTGAAATAAAAAAACTAGTATTAGACAAAAACACTTTCTAATTTTCATCAAGTTTAAGCTGAAGTATTAAAACTACTAACTGGAAATCATTTTAAATCTTAAAAAAAAAATAATTTAAAATAATAAAATAATTAACTTATAACTTATTAAAATAAAATAATTACTATTAATTTATTAAAATAATAACTAAAATAATACATATACATATATATATATATATATATATATATATATATATATATATATATATATATATATAAAATAAACAAACAAAACAATTCAACCTAAATAGTAATATTAAAGAAAAAAAAAAAAATTCTAAAAATGAACTGAAAATATATTTTTAAAAATCCAATGCAAAATATTAATATAAATTATAATACATCAATAATAAACTAAAACTAAAATAAATTAAACCTAAATAGCAATATTTAAAAAAAATTGAAAAGTTACAAAAGCACATGAAATTACTAGAATTAAAAGGAAAACTAAAAATATGAGAGAGAAAAAAAAAAATCCACGTTAAAACTATAATAGTATATAAATACTACTAAAATAACATTGTCAGGAATTATATAAAAACCTTTAAATAAAAAGCGTATTTTAAAGATTTCACACTATTTTGGAAGTTAAATACTCTGCAAATGCGTCTTTCACAGTAGTGTCCGTGCACATGTATACCTGTGGTTCCAGTACTGCAGTTTGTAGGCGTCAAACTCTGGTATATCCATATCCTCTGCCTCCCAGGTGGCCTGATCATATGTTAAATCCCTCCACTTGATGAGGTAGTGACAGTTATTCTTCTTATCCATACTGAAAAGAACAAAACAAGAGGTACGACGTGAGCAAAGCCATGAAACTGATCCAAAGCGATTCAATCCAAAGTTCTTGAAGCTCATCTCACCTATGGTTCAAGATACGGTGAATTATCATCCACTCCATCTTGATGCCGAAGCGGTAGTACTTCTCCTCCATCTTAGCATAGGTGGGATCTTTTTTCTTCCTCTTTTCGCTCTTCTCCTCCTCTCCATCGCCGCCGAAGTCTATGGGTGTGGGTTCGTCCATGTCGTTCTTGCGCTGGTAGTTTCTGAACATCACCTGACAGTGCATCTCCAGCTAGAGAGAGCGAGAGAAGGTGCGGGCCAAGATTAGGACCAAGCAAACTAACCGAGTGTGAATTCAGCCTGAATCTGGATTCAAAATGGCATTTTAAGACCAAAATAAGAACCAGAGCAGGTACCTGCAGCTCAGAAACCCAGGAGCAGTGCCAGTAGGACATATTCTGCCATTTAACGAAGAACTCCCTCTCAGGGCGACCAGCCAATGGTGTGGGGTCAGGAGCACCAGCTGGGAGGTCACTGGGCCGCGGCACAGGGGTCGGGGGAGGAGGTTCACTCCAGCGCCAGGTCAGAATCTTCTGCACCTTACCTTTCATAGTAGGACACTGGAGGGAAAAAGGAGGTACAAATTATTTCACGATAGACAAAGGGAAGTTTCAATGTGGAAAGACTCAAACCTGTATTTCTTGTATATATTATTATTAAAAATAAAATGCAATGGTTGATTAAATATATATCTAATTAAATCTAAATATATTAAAAAAGTGGACTGAAAATAATAATATGCATACATTACTAATACCAATACTCATATTTCTTAAGCATATTTATTTAAATGATCAATCAAAGCTAGGTTATTTGTACATTTGAATCCCAATTATGTATGAACAACACTTATATTAATTCTAAATTATATTATCCATGTCTAAATAATTCAGAAGTGTTTTCTTGCATATTAGACTCCCAATTACATTTACTTTTGCTACTTATATTTGAATATTATTTATTAAGCATGTATATTATATTGCATTACGGTATCTTTGCGAAGGAGGCAATTTGTGCATGCTATTTAAGTCCCAAATGCATTATTTTTTTAATTTATATAGTAATTATATTTACTATGCAGGTATATTATTTAAAATACATAAGTATTAATTATATTTATATATTGATGTTATTTACGTTTACGTTATATTATAATTCAAAAGTAGGCTATTTGTACATTATTTAAGTCGCAATTACATTTACGCTTAAATACTATATTTATTATGCATGTATATTATATAAAATATACAAATATTATATTTATGAAACTTATATATTAACTGCATGTACTGAATAAAACTATTTTGTAAATAAAACTTAGATTTATAATTATATTGTGTTTTGGTAGTACATTTATATTAATTTACAGTTATCTAAAAATATTATAGTACTATGCAAGTATGTTATATAAAATATATTAATGGTATTACACTTATATTTCAAAAGCAGGCAATTTGTATGCTATTTGAGTCTCCGACATGCGTTTTGCTGTAGTAACATTAATGATAAATCAATTAATAGATCAGTCGATTATGAAATTTCTGGAAAATTGACAGAGTCACATGTGACCCTTGACCTTTAAACATATGTGACCCTGAACCACAAAACCAGTCTTAAGTCGCTGGGGTATATTTGTAGCAATAGCCAACAATACATTGTATGGGACAAAATTATAAATTTTTCTTTTATGCCAAAAATCATTAGGACATTAAGTAAAGATCATGTTCCATGCAGATAGTTTGTAAACTTCCTACTGTAAATATATCAAAACTTAATTTTTGATCAGTAATATGCATTGCTAAGAGCTTCATTTGGACAACTTTAAAGGCGATTTTCTCAATATTTTGATTTTTTTGCACCCTCAGATTCCAGATTTTCAAATAGTTGTATCTCGGCCAAATATTGTCCTATCCTAACAAACCATACATCAATGGAAAACTTATTTATTCAGCTTTCAGCTGATGCATAAATCTCAATTTCGAAAAATTGACCCTTATGACTGGTTTTGTGGTCCAGGGTCACATATTTACAATTTGTAACCCGGTTGACTCACAGTGCAGCGAGGGCAGATCCATTCTCCGTTGGGAATCTCGGGCAGCGGTGGGTTAAGGCAGTGGATGTGGTACGACGAGGGGCAGGAGTCACAGCACAGCAGCTCTCCACCGTCCTTACACACCCTGCAGAACTCCATGTGATGGTCGTCCTCCTCCGCCTCTCCTCCCGCCTCGTTATCCTCCTCGCCATCTGACACGTCCTCACGAGCCTCCCACTGGATGCCCATCTTCTCCTGAAAGAGGAAGAGATGATGCTGAGCACAGTGGCACATCAGGGATTGACATAAAGCTCCTTGGACAAAACTAAACATTTTATGGAAGCAGCTGCCGCAGTTTTAGTTTGAACTCATGTGGAGATTCAGAGTTGGTTCACTCACACAGTGTGGGCAGCTCCAGGTGCCCTCCGGTGCTTTCTCCATATCAGGGTCCAAGCAGACCATGTGATAAGCTCGTGGACAGGTGTCACAGAGAATGATCTCTCCTCCCTGCTGACAGACCTCACAGTAATCCTGATGATCCGTCTCATATCCATCACCATCATCATCACCTAGCAAAGAAAGAGAGAGGCTACATCAATGACCCTGTGATTTCTGTGATGTTTCTTTGGACGGAAATGAGGAATCCAGTCATAAAAATTGAATTAACAGTATAACACAATGTCACACCACTTCAAGAAATTGTAAGAGAAATAAATACTACTAATGTACAGTTCCTTCTTAAGGTAATAATAAAATTAAAACTTTTTTTTGAGGAATAACACCTTTTTTCTTCCATGTTTTAGTTTTAACAGTAAACATCTGGCATTCAGGATTGTTTGGCAAAAAATCAAATGAAATGTTAAAATTTCATTTATGTAAGAAAAAAATCATTTAATTGTTAATGTTTTAAGCCTTTATTTGATTCCTACTGTTTATCGCAATAAGCTTATATTAAATCAGAAATAAAGAAAAACTAATACAGGCACAACACAATTTCAGGGAAGGGAAAAAAAAAAAAAAAAAAAAAAAACTTCATTGGCACATTTCTTGAAAGAAAAAAAAAATTTAATAAATGATTAAACTTAAAATTGCATGAATTCAATAGATCAGATATATATTTCTGAATAGTAAAAAATAAATAAACCATTAAAACTAGAAAAATTTAGATTGGGGAGGGGAATGTCATTTGTGTGTTGGGGGGGGGGATTTGTAGTAATTTGGGAGAAAATAAAACTTATTTCATAGGGCTCTATGACAGTAATGTTGACTCAAACGCATTTTTATTTTTAAGGGAGGATCTCTAATTTCACAAACATTTCACTCTAGGCTTTCCAAATATTCCCGACGGTTTTAGTATGCACAAGATGCACGGTTTTCCAAATCAGTTCTCTCATGAATGCAACGAAAACCAGAAAATCTTTGGTCTCTTCAGTTGCTCTCTGAAGGGGTTATGATGCAGACAAGGCCTGATTAAGCCTATGAGTTATTCACAAGCACGGATAGAGAGAGAACACAAGATCCTCACCTTTTCTCGTCTTCTTTTTGGCCTTCTTTTTAGTGCTGCTGCGACTACTGCGGCTATTTGATCCATTCGAAACAGACACACTGTTCATACTGCCATCATCAAAGTCACTGTCCACGTCAACATCGTCCTCTTCACTCTGAGAAAGAGAATTTGAAATAAAAAAAGAGCTTGAAGCAGAGAGAAATACACTGCGAGCCTGATAAATGACCAGAAAATTACTTGGATGTCATTAGTGTGACGCTGTGTTTAAAATTAGAGCAGAGCAAAGAAAAAAACAACATCGTTCATGGAAAAAGGTTAAAGGATAAGTGCAAAGGCAAGCTGGAAAAAAAGGAAGAAAAAAAAAGGAGGTTCTTACAGATGAGCGCTTCCTCTTGCTGTTGAAGCCTCCGAGTTTGATCTTCAGAGGAGCAACCTTTTTGGTCTTCACCTTCTTCTCTTGAGGTTTGGGAGCGGGTTTGGACTTCTTACGCGCATTAGGACCTGAAATGCACAGGAATTATCATAATTTTGCCACACAGCACACAAACAATTAGTGGCTAAGAACTCCTACATCACAAACCCTGTTAGCACGTAAAATCACCTATAAAGTATCTTGTTTATAGGATTTCTGAAGGATCATGTGACACTGAAGACTGGCGTAATGATGCTGAAAATTTAAAAAATTGAAAAATTACAAGTGAAAGAGTCACATTTTAAAACATTCAAATAGAATACAGCCATTTAAATTGTAATAATATTCCAAATTATTACTGTATTTTGGATCAAATAAATGCAGCATTGGTGAAAAATATAAAACCTCAAGTGAGTGTATAAGATTTTGATTTTGTATTGTACTACCTCTATGTGTTTAGTGCGTTTATCCACTTAATCTGAGTACCTCATTTTTTTCTTTTTAGTAGCCTAGGATAAATATGCTTATTTTACCCATTTTTGTTGGAAAAAGTTGGAAAATGTTCAATAAATATATTTGAGGAAAAAAAAAAAAACCCTTATCGCTCCCAAACTTTTGATCAATTTACGCATGTCTTAAATTTGCTTTCACGTACTTTTCTTAAAGTACATTCTTAATTTCATACATTTTTATCTGAGGTTCAGGTTTTCTGCACCAAAACCAATAACCAGTCCATGTTTGCTTCCTTTTTTACACGTGAAATGAGCAACAGCGGTTTGCTGTTGGGTCGAATAAGTGCCCCATTTTTAAATAATAGCTTCTCGGAAACTATTATAATGTGACAAGATCACAATTTAAAAACGATCTGCAGTGAAACGAGCTTCACAGCACAATGAAGTTGATGCAAAAGATCAAGGAAACCATAATTCCTCAACACAGCGAAAAACAACTGCTGAATGTCAATAATTAATAATAATACTGTTCAGATGAAAACGCACAAATCAGACAAACATCAAAGCTGGGGAAAACAGCTGCTACAGCAGGCAGTCGTTCACTCACATGGTGATAATAAAAAAAAAAAAAAAAAAAAAATCAGGAAAACACAAACTAAAAGAACTGAAACAAGTCTGCACCCA